>ML437887.1:0-42429 GCA_005239525.1 Nicotiana knightiana
GGAGTGGGGGTGGGGGCGCAGAAAAAAGAAAAAACAAAAAACAAAAAGAAATTGAAAATTTAAGAAAAAGTAAATAAAAAACTATTTTTTGTACGGGGTAAGGGGGAGGGGTATAGAAAAACGAAAAACAGAAATTTAAAATTATAAAAAAGAAAAAGTAATTTTTTCCTTGAAGGGTGGGTGAGTGGGGTGATAGGGTGAGTGGTGAAGGAAATTTTTTTTTTCTCGAGAGAGGTCATGGGGGTGGGATTAGGTGGGTGAATGTAAGGGTGTAGAGTGGATTGTTGAGGGTTTGAAATAGGGTGCAAGGAGAACATTTTCCTCCAAACACACCCTTACTTTTGTATATTTTTGGGGCGATTTGGCAATGGAATTTCCTAATCTCCACTCTAACTACTCTTTTACTACTGCTAAAAGGCAGACGACTGAGACGATCATCAATTCCTTCAATATTAAGCTATATACCAAGCTGCTAACGTTTTGAATTCTTTACAATATACAAAAAGCGCTTCTAGTATGAACAGTATTTTTATTAAGATTTATCTACATGAAAATTGGCTAAATTTCGATTACTTTTGAAACTGTGTCTATTTTTCAATTACCACTTGTAAATCTGGATATTTTTGAATTTCACCCCCATAATGCCTAATATGTGACGAAATTAGCATATACCCAGTTTTGGGGTTACTATTTAAAGTTATACCCGTATTGTACACGATAGGATCAACTTCAAACTTAGCGGATTTAAAGTAAAAAAATTCATGTATAAAGTTGCAAACTTAAGATGTACTTAAGACTCTTTTAGTTTAAAGTGCAACTAATATTTGCATGCACTTAACTTTTTTTAGTCGGAAGTACAAAATTGCACTTAAAATGTAGTTAAGATTTAATTGGTCTGAAGTGCAGTTAATGTTGCATGCACTTAGGACTTTTTAATTTGAAGTGTAAATTGCCCAAAAAATCAGAAACTTAATTTTTTAATTTCAACAATTTCAATACCCAAATTTACTTCAAATAAGCTCAAATGTGAAACATAAATTTCAAATACCATAAAGAACAAACCTCAATTATCAATTTGTCAAAATAACAGCAAATCTAACAAACCTATTTAGCAACTAAGAGGAGAAAGAAGAAGAAACCTAAGCAGTAGCAAAGCGAGGAGCGCCACAACAGTTCACTACTGCAAATGTTACTATGTTTCCGTACGTGGGAATACATCGTAAGTCTATTGATGTAAGCTCAAAAATGAGATCATCTTTGAAAGTACATAAAGTAAGTTAATCATGTTACCGTAGATGTTACAAATATTTATGATCATGAATTACAAGTACCAAGAGGGTTGAAAGGCTTAGAAGCTAAATGAATTGAAGAAGATAAGTTTCGTCAAAAGTCGACAAGTTGAGAATGTTATAACTTGTACTTATGGGATGAGACTACGTTGCCCAACATGATAAGGACGTTATGTCATGAGTTATTTTAGTCTTATGATAGTCGTGTGTTATGTTTTGAAGACAAGTGAGTTGTGGAACAAAAGTTGGCAAAGGTCATCATAAGTCACATTTCTAAATATGCTGAAAATCAAGTCAAATTTAGCTAAGCGTTTCTCTCAATGTACTTGGAATTACGGGATGACCCACCTACCAAACCAAAGATCTACGAGTCTAGTTTCCAAGGATTAAACCGTTCATTGATACAACATTGGAGTAGAGAGATATTCATGTTTTTGCAAGACTGAGCAGACTAGCAGGTGACAAGTAGGTGCATCATCTACTTGCCAAATGGAGTGGCCTCATTTAAAAGCTCCTAAAGTGACTAGAGAAGGGCGGCGAAGAGGGGGACTTTAAACGACTTACTAGATCATTTATTTCTCTCAATATTTAGATAAAGAACATTAAATTGAACCTCTGAAACTCCTCCCAAAAAATCCAACAAAAACCGTAGGTGATTTCGGGTGATACGATGTGATTCTAGTACCGAAAACTCCGTACAACTTTCTAGTTTCTCATGTCCTTCTTGTAGCTGCGTTGGGGGACTGATTTTGGGAGAATAAGGATTAGGTTTAGTGGGTTCTACTCATTCCAAGGTAAGTATATGCATCTCCTTCTCTTATCTATGCTTCTACGAGTTGAAACTCGATCGTAAAGACTAAACCTAGTGAGTTTCGAAAGAGTGGTATGCTATTTATTTTTTTGTCATCGTTAGATGGTTGTGAACTTATTTTTAAGTTAAATTTATGTATGATTTATAGAATAAGAGGCTTAATTATGTACTGTTGGTTGTGTTGCTCGATTTGAAAGAAAAGACAAGTCAGAAACGTGTTTTAGCAAACTCAAAAGTCAGTTTTGAGTTGATGAACTTCTGGGACTGTTATACGATCGTTCTAAAGTTGTATTGTGGATAAATATTGTAGGGATTATTAAAATATGTGGCGTTTTATGTTGTTGATAAATTCTGGAAGGAAGAAGGAGTTTAAAACTATAGTGATTTAATCACAAAACGAGCTTGCCGCTCGTTTGTACTATTGTTTGAATTGTTTTTACGTTGCTGAGGAGTTGAATGGATAGGATTAGCTATTGATATTGATGACGTTGTTGTTGTTTGGTGTTGTTTTGTATTCGGTGAAGTGATAAAATATAGGGGGAGTGCTGCCCAATTCTCAGTAAGAGAGCTAATAAATTAGAAATGTGTTTTGAGTTCATCCATGGTATTAACCATAGTTCATATCTTTATGTAGGTTGAAGTACTATGGGTAGTGTATATTGAGTCGCTATTAATAGATATGCTAACGCTATCCCTTCTTTCCTTTTGGTATGATCCATATGATACAAATGAAATGAGCAAACACTCAACTTTCACAAATGACTCTATTTGTAGAAGTACTAGGGGTGCCTATGTTCTTGATTCCCCATGTGTCCTATTTTTTATTTCGTTTGTTCATGGGTCTAAGAAAATACCTAAGTTGATAAAATTTATTTCATGATATTAACCGAAGGCATATTGATCTTATTATATTCCTAGAGATCTTATTGACTTCTCATTATGCATCGCATTTATTTATACATATGCATTGATCCATGAACAAATGACATTGTATACGTGTATATTACATGTATATGAGGTATGGGGAAAGGTTACGACGTTATCTACGCACTACCACCTGATAAGTTGGTATACGCTAATGATTTAGCCCACTGAGTCCGAGATGATATGATGAGATACCCTCAAAGGCTTGATGATGTTATGTACACATATACCTATGCATGATACGACATTTATATGTATATGCATGACATTATAAATGTTTCATGATTCTCTGAGCTATTCAGACTTACAGGTCGAGTCCTTTACTCTAGGTTTCTTTCATGTATTTTATATATTGCTTTTCATGCCTTACATACTCGGTACTTTATTCGCACTGACATCCCTTTTTGCTGGCGATGCTGTGTTTCAAGCTGCAGGTCCCGATAGATAGGTTGACAGTCCTCCTAGTAGGTTTCTCAGCAGAAGGTGTTGGTATACCCCACTTGCTTCGGAGTTGCCTATTTGGTTAGTATGCTTTGGACATGTATTGATTGGTATGGCGGAGCCCTGTCCCGACCTTTATAACGTTTATGTACTCTTAGAGGTTTGTAGATAGATGTCATATATATGAATGATTGTATGGTCTTGTCGGCCTATGTTTTAAGTGAGCAAATGATCATTTGGTCTTATAGGCCCGTATGTCACATGAATAAGTTATATCATGTTGTGTCATACTATATTGAATATTCCCTTATGTTTTATCCTGGTTATCCCATGACGACCTTTCCGACTCATTTACCCATGATAGTATGATAAAAAAGATACGTTACGTAGGTACTTGGTTGAGTAACGCACTGGGTTTCCATCGCGGCCCATCGATCTGGATCGTGACAGTAAAATACCATAAACCACCTTAAAACCTACTCATAAGCACCAAGTAAATCTACTGTCACCTTTATTTTTACAACTAAGAAGAATCAGAAGAACAAAAAGGAGGAGAAGAAAAATGTATGTACTAGTTAAACTTTAAAAAAATTAGTACAAATTAAATGGGTAGCTTCCGTAAGATTTTTACTAACTTGTGTTATTTGAGTCCCTTCTGTTTTATTCTATTTGGGTTTTAGTAGTTAACTTTAAAATAGCTCTAATTTAATTAATGTAGGATATAAATCCTTGTGGTTATTAACTTGAAATGTTACACGTTTATCCAGAATGAAATTCGGATCTATTCGAAAAATTCAAAAATAGTCAGATTTATAGATGGTCATTCAAAAATAGTTACATTATCAAAAGTTATTGAAATTTAGTCACTTTTTATGTAAAGATAAATACGAACGAAAATATTGTTCAAAATTCAGAAAATACTCCAGCAGAATATACTGAAATTTCAGTAGAGTATATTGGAACTTATAGAATACTGGACTTCCAGTATATATACTGAACTTCCAGCATAATATATTGGAGTTCTAGTATAATATACCAATCCAGCATAATATGCTGGAAATTCATATACATGTGCTCCAATCTCCAGCATATTATGCTGGAACTTTCCGCGTGTTGGAGTTCTTATGCTGGAAGTTCATACACAGGTGCATCGATCTCCAGTATATTATGCTGGAACTTTCCGCGTGTTGGAGTTCTTATGCTGGAAGTTCATACACAGGTGCATCGATCTCCAGTATATTATGCTGGAACTTTTCGTGTTGCAGCAAACTAATAGTTATTTTTCAATGACTTTACAAATACTGGCTATTTTTCAATGACCTGTCCGAAAATTGGCTAGCCCCTGCAGAGACGGATGTAGAGCTTGGCGGCCGGGTTCATCTGAACCCAATACTTTTAACACAGAGCATAAATTTATAAGTAAAAATTCATAAAAAATGTAACAAATGATAGGTCCGAACGCATAACTTTGAAATTATAATGAATTCAATGCTAAAACCTTAAATTGAACCCCTATAATTTAAATCTTGGATCCATCTCTAAATCCGTATTATTTGCACTCTTTAACTGTAAAGGCCACATCAAAAGCCCAAAAGGACAGTTCCACGAAACAAAGATGCAAGATTGACGCTACAAACTGTCCTCTTCTCAAATTATACATAGCACGACAACTAAAAGACAACGCGACTACAACAAAAAAGAGAAAGAACAATAAACGTTTGATCTTAAAATCGTTGTGTTTTCTTTTTTCCAGTATTTTTGAACGTAAGCTTTGTACGGGCAGCAGAGTGGGAGTCAGGATTTCAAGTTTATGAGTTCGAGATTTTAATTGTTTTAAATTACTGGATTTTAAATTAATAATTTATACATATTCAATGAGTTTTTTAAAATAAATACATGGTCCGAACCAAAGCTAGTAGGTTCGGCCGAACCCGCGCTCAGCTCTCTAACTCCGCCCCTGACTGACAGTAGTTTAAATGTATGTTATGATCAAAATATGAACTAGTTTGGCCATAGTTAATTTTGGTCTGGAAATACATGTAAGGGTCGTTTGGTTGGAATACCTTTTATGCTGAGATAGGTTATACTATGATAAGTTATGCTGGGGTTAGTTATCGTGGTATTATTTTTTATTCACTGTTTGGTATATGATATTAAAAATGATATGCATCACATTATTTCTAGGAAGAAGTTGTTTGTTTACTAAAATACCTCCCTCTTCTTGCTCCTTTATCCATTTGACATACGTCACAATTTACAATCCTTACATCAACAAGTATTAAATAATTTTTTGAGGATCTAGTTTTCAATTGTTTGAAATGCTGATTCTTCTTCTAAATCTTCTTCCTAATTTTCATCTATGTTTCCTTTAGATGTACGATAGTTAATTGCCATGTATAATATTACATATTTCTTGGTCTTCTCAATTTTCATGGAATGTGTTGTGATCTTTTTTATTAACAAAAAACTCCACACCAGAGGTTCAAACCGAGATCCACAAGTTGGCCTGAATGACATAACCAAAACTATAAAATTTAGAGGCATCCAAAAACATAATTAAGCTAAAAAGAGAAATTGAAGAAGTGTCATAGTAGTAATATAATCATATATACACTTAACATTTACATTAGAGTTAAGCTATTTAATAGACATTAGTTACACAAAAAATATAGCATCCTCGTGTCCATCAGTCATAAACAAAATAGTATGGACATAACCGAGGTATCAAAAATAGCACTACAGTTTAACTTAAAGTTGTTAGTCGAGCAAAAACTATTAAACTGGTGCCACCATATATACACAACTTTACCATAATTCAAAGTTTACTATTGACAATCATGAACATCATTGTTTAGCGTTCAAGTTCACCCATACGTAAAAATAATTTCATCTTTTTGACATCTTCACAGAGAATCATTGTAGCTTTGATACATTCTTGTACAAAGTACAACTCAAATACGGGAGATTCAAGGATGGAATAAATTTCACCACGAATATCGGATCGGTTACGATCCCCAATCTTATCAATCAAGGCACCCATTCTTTTATCTTGACTTTCAGCAAAGTTTTTTATAACTTCTGTCATACCCTTAATAAATGTCTCGCTAAAATTCTCCACAACCCTTTTTCTTTTCTTGCTTTTCTCTTTTTCATTGAAATTAGAAGAGGACCTATTAGCATGCTCACCTTGTTTATGATTTTGTTGGAATCGTATATGTTCATTTTCAGATGTTCCAGCACATTCATGTTCAGATGCTCTAGCATCTTCCTTTTCAGATGCTCTAGTAAAATTAGGTCCAGCATAAGCATTTTCAGCTTCTCCATCACCTATATTAGGTCCATCACCAACATCGTCTTCTTCTTCATCATCAACATCAATTGGCCATCCTAAGCTCATGTCATTAGAAAGTCCTGAAGCTTGACTCCTTAGAATATCCTCAGCAGCATCTAGTGGCCCTTCTGCGAACTCTCCCGTCGCTCAATCCTTGCCAAAAATTTCCTCCCAGTCCTCAAACATTGGCTATTTCTTAGTTATCATGCCTTTTGCTTTTGGATCCATCTAGAAAAAAAAAGGAAAGAAACAAAGTAATGATATATGCGTCAGGTATAATCTATGATGCGAACTCAGAAAAATTCCTATATGAAGTAACAATATTATAATAACTTAAGCAAAGTATAAATTACCTTTATAAAGTCATCCCATTGTTTTGGATCGTCAACAATTATAGTTCCATCACTATATTGATATCCTAGACCACTTCGACTCTTTAATAAACTTATCTTGAATAACATCTCCTCTATGCTTTTACGTTGCTATTAACATGTGGTTCACCTTTCAATTGATTATCAGGATGACGTTCATGCAAATAGTTCTCTAATTCCATCAAGTACCCTGGCCTAAAGGTTTTATTATCAGCTCGCCAACCATCAACACACAATTGTTTTAAACCATCTAAAAGAGCACTCTCTTTTGAGTCCAGATCCTTCGGGAAGAAGGTGTTGCTTTTCTTGATCTTTTTGACAATAGCTTTGAGTTTTCTACATGTCTATTCATTATACCTGTATAATCTTGTGAAATAAATCATCATAAGTATAATCCACAAGAAGCATAAGTATCTCTAATATTACTTAGCATCACAAAAATAAAAATTCATACACTTTACACATAAAAAAACATATGTATGGAAGTATAAAACTATCAGAAAAAAACGCTAACTAAACATAAGTAATCTTTCACAAAAATCAAAGTAAGTAACTACTTCTTATAATAACAAAAAAACTGAAAGTTGATATACCTTACAAAAATACAAAAAACTAAATAGAAAAATACTCAAACACCACAAAATATAATACAATCATGGAACGTTTTGAAACGATCAATTGTTTAGACTTGCATTCCACATTGATTGAGCCAACTCATCCCTCCATGTGGTCTACTCCTCAGATGATTCAACAACATTAATGTTGTCATGTTGATACTTCACTTGTTCTTCCATATCAATGTCTAAGGGAACCACTTCCATCTCTCTACGAATAAAGTTGTGCATCAAATAACAAGCACTAATGATCCTGTTATGAACCTTAACTGAGTACCACGAAGAGCTTCTAAGAATTCCCCAACGCCCTTTCAAGAGACCAAATTCTCTTTCGATAACATTACGAACCCTAACATGCTTCATATTGAAAAGCTCTTCTCGACATCGAGGTGGCGGATTGTCACCTTGCCAATCTCTTAACCAATATCTATACCCTCAGTAAGGTGAAAGAAACCGTTTTCATTTGTATATCATCCATCGCACAAATAATAATTTCCTATAATATAAACATAAAATTTAGTTACTTTTATGTAGCATTCTTTTTGTGATATAACTTGAGTGTATAAATATATGTATGGCATACCCTCGGGGATTTTCAAACCATTCGTTCACACTATAGCATCTTGTAATACACGACCATCGGTAGCTGATCTTTCCCAACCAGGTAATACATAAGTAAATTTAAGATTTCTATCACAAACACCCAGTACATTAGTTGCTATTTCTCTCTTTTTTGTTCTGTATCTTGGTTTTTACTCGGATGGAACTCTAATCTGAATGAAAGTACCATCCAGTGCACCTAGACATCCCTATAAAATCAATTATTGATTATCTCAAACGATTAATTTCTTTTCGTATGATTATATTTTTTTTAGTTTTACATAAATTAATAGATGCTCAAAAGAAATTTCACATACCTTAAACCATCTCCATTGATCTTCAATCTCATCTTCAAGCATTGGTTTGGGATTAACAAGTAACAATGGAGCTAGTCTAAGAACAACTTTCAAGCATTCATTGAAAGCTTGACTTACGCTCCAACCCGATCTAACATAGTCCACCTTAATTGATCTATTCTTCTCATGATGAGCCAAGATATTTAAGAACATTGCTAACTTTTCACTACTTGACATATTTTTACTATCAGTCAAATCTCCAATTTCCTTAGTTAAGAGAACTAAAGTGTGAAAGGAATATCTATCCATTCTTAACTTATCAATACATGCAATATCACTGTCATGTATGATACAATTCAAATGAGACATAATTTTAGGTATTCGAATACTCATACGGTACCTAACACGCCTATTTCTATGTTGTCTTCTTATAGAATGACCATAAATAATCATGAAAATAAATATAAATGCGACAAGAAAGTGTTGGCAGAGTATCTCCTCAAGGATAATAACGCACTCAATATCGAACAATAGTTGATGATCCATAAAACCTAATTTTGCCATTACAAAAATGAAAAGAATTAATATACAAAACATTTCAATTAGAAAAAGAATTTGTGAGAAAAAGTTTATAATTTTCAAGCACATAAAGAGAAATAAATGAACCCAACGAATATTTGGAAAGAGGCTAAACTAAGATTTTATCATCAACATAAAGAGAGAAGGGCTAATAAATGACAGAGAACAATCCACAACTGTAATTTTCACATATTACAACTTTTTCACATATAGCTAGTACTCTTTTATATATTTCACCTCTTTCGGCACTACATATTGAGTTTGAAAAGCTATGATTTTCCTCAATTTTTTACTAAATAAAATTCAGCAAAATAATTACGTAGCATTCATAAAAGTTTCAGATTTTATTATTTTGGTAGAGAAGAAGGTTGTACCCAAATTATGTAACAGATAATTCATAAATGATAATAAGAAAGAATAAGAGAAATAGGTTTCGATAGAACTTTTAACCTTGTGAGAAAAGCAAAATGAAAGATAATACCAAAATTATTCTTCAATCACTCCAACATAGCTTCTCCATCCAAAGAAGAGAAGAAATCTTCCTCAAGAGCAGAGAATTGTAGGGCGTTGCTTTACCAATGTTGGGTAAAGAATGGAAAAAGTAATGTAGAAAAAGGGTTTGAGGACCTTAGGGGTATTTTGGTGAATTTGGCTATTTTGTTTGGGGATAATAATCCCAGCATTAATTATCCCACCGGCTGAGAGGTATAAGTTATTCCGGTATTAATTTTAATATCGGGATAACTTATACCAAATTTGGTAACCAAACAAAATATAAGGTGGTATTAAATTTTTATATCAGCACTATCTCTACTTGCACGTCATACCAAACGACCCCGTAGTTCTCATAATTGGAAGCATAATGTACATGACAGAGGATCTGGAAATTAAAGAGGGTGTGTGATTATTCTAAGAGAAGCCCGCATATAATGATATATTCATAGTAGAGGCGGAGATATGATTTTGAGTTTATAAATTTGGGACTCTAGAAAGGCCGCGTTATTGGGTTTTCGAATAACTTTTTTAATAAATATTAAATGATTTAAAAAAAAAAGCAAATAAAAAGTTTGCGTCGAAGCTATTGGGTTTCGTCTAATCCACAAACACTACACTAACTTTGACGGTGGAATCCGGATTTTCAGTAAGAGATTTCAAAATATAACAAAGTAAAAATATGTATAAGTTAATGAGAATATTCAATATCTACTTTATTTATATATAATATATCTATATTTACACTATATTAAAAGCACGAAGCCCCTTACCCGAAATGTCGTTCATTTTTTTTTTTAACCTTTTTAAAATAGAGTCCACATTAGATAAAATAATCATCTGATTATATCTCCTTATATTTAGGAATATTCATTTAATTATTTTTCTAATATTTAGAATTTTCAGTCAACTAAATTTTTTATTTATTAATAAGGTCCTTATCAATTTCCTACTATTTAGGAAGTTACCTTTTCTAATATTTAGAAATTTAAAATAAATTAGAACTTTACATTACACAAAGTATTATCTTATTTCACAATGCAACATAGCTACTATTATAATTCTAAGTTACGTTACCTAATATTTATCACCTTGAAGCTTGAATTGCAGAAAGGAATATTTTTGTATACGGTGTTAAACAAAGGACTAAAGGCACATAAACTTCGAGGACTACTTAACCAAAAGCTTCAAACGTGTTCAATATAAAATAGTAATAATAATCACTATAAAAATTATAACATTGATTAACAATTTAATATTTTTTATGAACTAATAATTATGATTTTTTATGTCTACTATCTATTTGTCACTTTTAGTTTCCTACTATTTTTAACCTTATTCAATGAAAAAAAAAAGATTCTATTTCATTCTAGAAAGAATTTTGGCGAAATGTCATTCGCTTTTTTTATCCTTTAAAAAGATTTCACATTGAAAACAATAGTCATTTCATTATTTTTTAGTAATTAACTAAATGTGAATTATTATATTTTTCCTTATTAGAAGTATGTAATATACCAAATTTACAAATGGAAAGTGGTGTAACGACCCGATCGGCCGTTCCGAGAGTTTAAGCTTCGTTTTCCCCGTTTCTGCTTCATTATATGTGGTTCAGCTCTATTATATTGTGTTAGGTTGGTTGGCTCGGGTACAAAGCGATTTTGGAGAGAAATGAGATATTTAGTCTCTTAAGTTGGATATTTAGTTGGAAAAGTTAACCGGAAGTTGATGGGTAAATGATCTTGGAATTGGATTTTTATGGTTAGTATAGCTTCGTTAGATGATTTTGGACTTAGGAGTGGGTTCGAAATGTTATTCAGAGGTCTGTGGTAGAATTAGGCTTGAATTGGCGAAATTGGATTTTTAGCGATTTTCGATCGGCAGTGAAAAATTAGCTATCGGGGTTGGAATGAAATTCCGGAAGTTGGAATAGGTTTGTAGTGTCGTTTGTGATGTGTGTGCAAAATTCCAGGTCAATCGGATGTGGTTTGGTTGGTTTTGGCATCGTTGGCGAATTTCAAAAGTTCAGAAATCCTTAGGCTTGAATTCGGGGTTAATTTGGTATTTTGATGTTGTTTTAGGTCATTCGAAGGCTCGATTAAGTTTGTATGATGTTATGAGATGTGTTGGTATGTTTGGTTGAGGTTCTGAGGGCCTCGGGTGAGTTTCAGGTGGTTTCGGACCATTTCTAGTGGCTGGTTTTTGGCTTCAGGGGTGTACAACACGTTAGCATAGATCTGGCCGCATTAGTATAGAGAAAATTCGGAAAAAATTAGCTATTCTATGTGATTGCGTAAGTCTTCCCGTGATCTCATAGAGTAAAATCTCTGCTGCATTGACCCGACTTTGGAAGCTTATAACTCACAATCTATAAGAAATTTGAAGATGATCTAAAATTTTTTTTATAGTCTTTGATGTCTACTTTTCAGAAAGTTAAACCAATTGTAATTTGGAGTTTTGTACAAAAAATTATGACCATTATACTAGAGGCTGTCCGAAAGAGTTGGAGAAGGTTGTTGGAAAAATTTGTTCTACGCGATCGTGTGGGAATGGCAGCGATCACATATGGTAAAAGAAGGGTTGGAAAATTTTGTGCTTCGCTATCGCATTAGTTTGTCCGCGACAGCATAGGTTAAATGCCTGGGCAGGTAATAAAGTACTATATTTCGAGGGTTTCAGCCATTTTTGCCTTTTTGGAGCTATGGAACTCGGATTGAGGCGATTTTTGAAGGGATTTTCATAGACGTGATTGGGGTAAGTGTTCTTCACTTAATTTTGGTTAAGTTCCATGATTGTGTCTTGATTTTGGTCATCTAAATTGGGAATTTGGGGTAAAAATTTGGAGAAAAATGGAGAAAAATTGGAGAGTTTATTTTGGGGAATTGAATGGTCATTTAATGTCGGATTTTGATGAATTTGATATGGGTAGACTTGTGAGGGAATATGATTCTAGTTTTGTGATATTTTTCAGATTCCAAGACGTGGGCCCGGGGGTCGGGTTTGGCCAATTTCGGTATTTTTTATGTAATTTGATAATTTTCGCATGGGCTTTGTTCCTTTAGCATGTATTAAATGATATGATACTGATTTTTGATAGATTCGGGGCGATTTGAGGCTGAGTCGAGCGACAAGGGCATCACGGAGTAGATTCTCGTCCCGTTTGAGGTAAGTAACGATTGTAAATCTAGACTTGAGGGTATGAAACCCCGAAATTTCGTATTATTTTGATGAATAAGGTGACACACATGCTATGTGACGGGCGTGTGGGCGTGCACCAGTAGGGATTGTGACTTGGTCCGTCCCGTGACAACTGTAGAGCTGCGTATTATGATAAACTCTATATGATATCTATGTGTTTTAATGATTCTTTTAACTTGGGCTGAATGCCATATTTGGGATCTTGTGCCGTACTGTCTGGACCCTCAGGGGTATTTTAATATTATCCTCACATAGTTTTTGATAGAAAGCATATCCTTAGTCATGAGTTATACCTGTTTATTGTTTAATCTTGTTCACCACACTATTTTGATAGAAAACATATCCTCAGTCATGCTTTGCGTTGAGTTCCCTAAGTTTGTACTAAAATGCTCGAGTGGCTTGTGAGGATAGTTAAGGATCAGGGTGCACGCCACAACATTATATATATATATATATATATATATATATATGGATCGGTCTGTACGCCGCAACGATATGTTGGATCGGGTTGCACGCCACATCGATGTATTGGATCGGGTTGCATGCCGCATCGATATTGGGTCGGGATGCACGCTGCAACAATATAGCGCTTGGGCTGTCGGAGCCCCTCCAGGTTCTGCACACCCCTAATAAGCACAGTTGACTATATATTTATGGATCGGCTCGGTTATTATAAGGTACCTATTGAGCGTGAGTGTTGAGTGTGAGTGCTAATTGATGAGAGTTGAGTCACGACTGGCTGAGAGGCTTGCCTGAGGGGCTATATATATATATGAGTGATACTTTGCCCGAGGGACTTATTTTATGAAATTACTGTCTTCACTCTTCTTTATACTGAGGCTCTGTTGAAATTGTTGAACAAATGTTTTAAACAACTTCCATTGAGACTAGAGTTTTACGAGATGATCGGAATTTAATCACTGATTTGATCTTGTTATTTCCACCGAGGTTTTATGTTATGAGATTTATATGATTTCTAAATGCTCATCACTGCACCCAGTCTTTAGTTATAATTTTTACTTACTGAATTGGCGTACTCACATTACTCCCTGCACCTTGTGTGCAGATTCAGGTGTCACGGGACGTCCGAGTGAGTGTTGATTTATTCTCAGCTAGTTCCGGAGTTAGCAAGGTAGCTGCATGGCGGCCGCATCCTTGTTTTCTCCCTCCCATCCTCATTGTTATTTCTATTAGACTTCTCCTACTGTCTTTCCATTCTGTATTGAACTTAGTATTTCAGACTTGTATCGTAGATGCCCATGACTAGTGACACCCGATGTCGGGCTGTATTTTTCGCATATTTTCCTTGCTTTAGGTGAAAGAATTATGATTGAATAGTTTGAAAGATAAATTTTTGAAATGAAATATTTTTTAGTTTGGGAAAATGAGTCGGCTAGCCTAGTACCACAATAGGTGCCACCACGACTAGGTAATTTGGGTCGTGATAAGTGGTAACATCGCAAATCACGTTAGGAAGTTTTTTTTATTGAACTCAAATTGTATTAATCAAAAGTATATATGTACATAGCCGTGTAACTACTGACCAGCTACAATCCAGTAACTGTAGACTCATCCTAGATTACAATTGCAGTTGTTCCTACTAACCAACTAGGCATTGCTGCTAATCAAAAGAAAAACTAAACCGTTCATTACATAAACAACTAAGCAAATCTATCTAAACTATGCAATGTCTGCCGCCACTTAGGTTGTCTTCTGCCTCTTGTGTGCACATGTAGGATAATTTTTCTGCATATTCTGTGTTCCTCAAAGACACTTTGCTGGAAATGAATCATGTTACTCTCCCTCCATATACTGTATATGAGCCTAGCAAACACATAGCTAGTGATTGCAGCTTTTCCCGTCTTCTTTCTAGCCATCCTGCTTTCCCAAGTAAGCTCCTCTTTCCATCCCTTAATTCTCCTTTTCATGCCTACCCATAACAGTAATCTGGTCCAAACTCTGCTGGTAACTAGGAATTTAAAAAATAGATGTTGTAATGTTTTAGTAGTAGCTTTGCAAAATACACAATCCTGTGGCACCTGTATTCCAATTATACTTTTATCCACAGTAGATAGTCTTTCATGTGCAGCCAACCATAGTATGAATTTGAATCTGGGATGAATGTTTGTCTGCAAAACTATGCCTTTCCGATTGACTTTCTGATACTAGGGCATCAACATAAGATAGGTTTGCTTAATTGAGAATTGTTCCCGCACCTGTAGTATCTTTAGTCGATCACACAAGGATCCCTGCAAAGGCTACCTCTTCAGGTCTTCCTTTGTCTAAATGATTTTCCTAATTACCTACACTACATTCTTAGGCGTAGGCATGTGTTCTAAATACTGCTTTTTGATATAGTAATTATGGACCCATTTTATCCACATCCAGTTCTTTTTCATTGGAACTGCCCATAATTGTTTCATCACAGCAACCTTGTTCCAAATGCATAAGTTGATGACATTCAATCCCCCTACAGAAGTAGGCCTTCATATTTTTTCCCAAGCTATTAAAGCTTTCTTTGTGATAGTTTCTTATCCTGTCCATAAGAAAGTTCTGTAAACTACATCTCTCATCTACATGACTTTCTTAGGGAGTATGAATATCTGAGCCAAGTATGTTTGAATGCCAAATAATACTGACTTTATGTCACGACTCGAATTAACCCTCCGAACGGACTCGTGACGGCACCTAGTCTCTATGACTAGGTAAGCCTAAAATATGTGAAAAATGAGACAAACAATAATGAAACAGTAAAGATGCAACAATAACTATAAAACTTTAGCAACTCAGCATTTACAACTTTCACTCTCCCAAAACAGGAATATCACCAAGTCACAAGCTTTATACAACTATACCTCTATACAACGGAATAAAGCTAATGTGTATATGTCTATCTACTATGCCTATAGTAGAGTAGATGGGGACACGTGAGATTCTGCGGACGCGGCAGAATTACCTCGCGGTCTCCTAAGCAAGTGCTGTAGTACTCCTAGCCAAAACGCCTGGGTACTGGTACCTGGATCTGCACATGGGAAAAACATGCACAGGAAAGGGTGTGAGTACTCCACATTCGGTACTTAGTAAATGCCAAGCCTAAGCCCAGTCAAGTAGTGACGAGGTCAGGTTGAGGCTCTACTGAGTTTGAAAATAAGACAATATAAGTTTGAGCAGTGAAAAATAAGTAGCAATAATAAGCAGGACTCAAAAAAAACTGTAAGAAATAATTGAAGAGAACCCTCGGCTCAGCACAACATATGATTCAACAGAAATTATGCAATGCAGTACAGGGGAAAAGCTCCCGGATCTCAATCCGTAGTCCCAATTTAAATGTGCAATGCAGTAAAGGGGGAAAGCTCCCGGATCTCAGTCCGTAGTGCCAATTTAAATATGCAATGCAGTACAGGGGGAAAGCTCCCGGATCTCAGTCCGTAGTCCCAATTTAAATATGCTATGCAAAATGCATGTCGGGCACAACATAATTTAACAGTTCAAGAAAATAGCAGGCAATAATAAGGTAAAACTACCTAAGCATGATTCAATATTTAGCAGATAAGAGCGAAACAAGTAAGGGAAAGTAAACATGCTTATCTTAAGTTAACTATTCAGTCAAAACAGTGAAACAGTAATTTAGAATGAAAATGGGATATGCCATGGAAAGAAAGATGGAATTTTCGCAACAATGACCTGTTCACACACTCGTCACCTCACGTACACGGTGTCCACATAGTAAAAAAATCAGTATAAAATGCCTACGGGAAGTCCCCGACATAGAGTTAGGCAAGCCACTTACCTTGACTGTGCTGATCAACTCAGTACCACGCTCTTGCCACGAGTATCCGGCTCCGGGTGGCCCAAATCTAATAAATTCGATTACATAATGTAAATAACACTTTAAGGAATCAAAATAGCTAATTAATTCGAAGCTAATATGCGAAATTAGGAAATTCGCCCAAAAAGTCCCTCGGGCCCACGTCTCGGATTCGGGTAAAAATTACATTTTTCTAACCCCCATTTCCTCACGAGTATAACCATATAAGAATCTCTCAATTCGGAGGTCAAACACCCAATCAAAACTCAATAATTCGATCTATGAAGTTCTTCCCATTTTTCCCATTTTCTACCCACAAATTTTGAATTTAAAGGTTGAATATAAGATTGGAATCATGGAATTTGATCTAAATAGGTTAGAAATCACTTACCCAAATCACCCAGGTGCAAAAGTCCTCAAAAATCGCCTCTCCCGAGCTCTCAAAATAAAAAATTATGAAATAACATAAACCCTCGGAATTGGGTTTTTAAAAGACTGCCCAGTCATTTCTACTATGCGATCACGTATAAAGATTCGCGATCGCGGAGGGTAAACTTACACGCGCCAGAAATCCTTCATCGCGTTCGCACCCATATGTCTGCGATCGCGGACCCCCTGCCGTCAAAGCTATGCGATCGCTGAGAACATTTTTTGACAATCCCTATTTAACTCCACGCGATCGCGGACTTGATCTTGCGATCGCGAAGAACAATACTTGCTGCAGTAAAACCAGCAAAACCAGTAATAGACTTAGGCCAAATTATGCCCGTTTGGGCATCCGAAACGCACCCGAGGCCCCCCGGACCCCAACCAAAACTACCAACCAACCCTAATACCTCATAAAACTTAGTCGATCCTTAAAAACATGTCTCATAACATCAAAATTTTCAAATATGCATGGATTCAAGCCTAAGAACTTATGAAATTTCTAAAATCCACATCCGATGCCGAAACACGTCTAAAATTATCCGACTGACCTCAAATTTTGCACACAGGTCATAAATGATATGGACTTGCTTTCGCTTTCGAAATTCTATTCCGAGTCCGATATCAAAATCTCACCTATCGGCCGAAATCACCGAAATTCCAACTTTCACCAATTCAAGCCTAAATCTACAACTGACCTCGAAAACACATTCCGAACACATTCCTAACCCCGAAATCACCAAACGGAGCTAACAGAGTCAACGAAATTCCATTCCGGATCCGTCTTTACAAAGTTCTAGCTACGACCCAATTTCTAAAGTCAAATTCCATAATTATGGACTAAGTGAACAAAACCACTCCGAATTTCACCACTTAACGTTCCTACAAGTTTCGATAGCATAAATAGATATGGGAGAAGCAGTTATTAGGGGATCGGGGCGCTAACTCTCAAAACGACCGATCGGCTCGTTACATTCTCCCCCTCTTAAGAAAATCGTTCGTCCTCGAACGAGTATAGAAACATACCTGAAGCTGCAAAAAGACGAGGGTACTGACTCCGCATATCCTGCTAGATCTCCCTAGTCGCCTCCTCGACCGGATGACCCCTCCACTGAACCTTGACTGAGGTAATATTCTTCGATCTGAGCCTCCTGACCTGCCAGTCCAATATAGCCACAGGCTCCTCAACATATGATAGATCCTTATCCAACTGGACTGAGCTGAAATCCAAAACATGAGTCGGATCACCGTGATACTTTCGGAGCATGAAACATGGAATACAGGATAGACCCCTGCTAGGTTGGGAGGCAGGACCAACTCATAAGCAACCTCCCCAACCCGCTGCAACACCTCATATGGGCCAATGAACCTCAGACTCAGCTTACCCTTCTTACCGAATCTCATGACGCCCTTCATAGGCGATACCCGAAGCAAAACCTAATCATCAGCCATAAATGCCAAGTCACGAACCTTCCGGTCTGCATAACTCTTCTTCTTGGACTGAGCTGTGCGAAGTCTCTCCTTGATCACTTTCACCTTGCCCAGGGCATCCTGAACCAAGTCTGTACCCAACAATCGGGCCTCGCCCGGATCAAACCATCCTATTAGAAACCTGTACCGCCTACCATAAAAGCCTCATACGAGGCCATCTAAATGCTGGACTAATAGCTGTTGTTATAAGAAAACTCTGCAAGAGGAAAGTATCGATCCCATGACCCTAAAAAATCCATCACTCAGGCACGAGGCATATCCTCAAGAATCTGAATCGTGCACTCGGACTGCCCGTCTGTTTGGGGGTGGAATTCTGTGCTAAGATCTATCTGGGTGCCCAAATCACTATGCAAGGCTCTCCATAAGTGTGAGGTGAACTGAGGACCTCGATCTGATATAATGGGCACCGGTACACTGTGCAACCGGACTATCTCCCGAATGTAGATCTGGGCCAACCTGTCAGAAGAATATGTAGTCAACACTGGAATGAAATGGGCTGATTTAGTTAGCCGGTCCACAATCACCCAAATAGCATCATGCTTCCCTAACGTCCGAGGAAGTCCAACCACAAAGTCCATGGTGATCCGCTCCCACTTCCACTCTGGAAGCTTAATATGCTGAAGTAATCCTCCCAGTCTCTGATGCTTACATTTGACCTGCTAACAATTGAGACGCCTTGGCTACAAAGTCTGCTATATCCTTCTTCATCCTTCGCCACCAATAGTGCTGTCTCAGATCCTGGTACATCTTCGTGGTACCCGGATGGATGGATTACCGCGAGCTATGGGCCTCCTCAAGAATCAACTCCCGAAGCCCATCTACGCTAGGCACACAAATACGGCCCTACATCCTCATCACACCATCATCACCTATGGTCACATCCCTGGCATCACCCTGTCGGACTCTATCCTGAAGAGCCCGAAGGTTGGGATCATCATACTGTCATTCCCGAATGCGGTCATAAAGAGAAGATTGAGCAACAACACAAGAAAATACCCGGTGAGGCTCAGAAAGATCTAGCCTCACGAACTGACTGGATAAGGACTAAATATCCAAGGCTAAGGTCCTCTCAGTTGCACGAAGATATGTCAAACTACCCAAACTCTCCACCCGACGGCTCAAGGCGTCGGCCACCACATTGGCCTTCCCCGAGTGGTATAATATAGTGATGTCATAATCTTTGAGTAACTCTAACCACCTACGCTGGTGCAAATTAAGATCCTTCTGCCTGAATATGTGTTGCAAACTCCGGTGATCCGTGAATATCTCACAGGGAACACCATATAAATAATGACGCCATATCTTCAGGGTGTGAACAATCGCTGCCAACTCGAGATCATGCACTTGGTAGTTCTTCTCATGCACCTTCAACTGTCTGGACGCGTAGGCAATCACCCTACCGTCCTGCATCAACACTGCTCCTAGGCCAATCCTCGAATCATCACAATAGACTGTATAGGACCCTGAACCTAGGGGTGGCTAACGGGCCGGGCCCGGGCCAAACGGGCTAAGCGGGACGGGCTAAGCGGGCCCGGGCTATGCGGGCCTGGGTTATGCGGGCCCGGGCCAAACGGGCCCGGGCCAAACGGGCCATATGTGTGGAACCGGCCCCCTACGGGCCTAAGCCCACATGGGCCCGGGCTAAGTGGGCCGAGCCCACGGGCTAAGCGGGCCTAAACGGGTCCGGGCTATTTTTTTTAATTTTTTTTATGTAAGGCAATTTTCTTGTAAATCTTGTATAAGTGTATTATATAAGTGTTATTCTAGAGTTACAAAATTTTTGTTATGTAATTATATTATATTATCTAAGACAATTTATTGTAAATTATATTATATAACTATTAGATATGTATTGTAAATTTGTAATTCAAGTGTAAACACAAATATTCAAGGAAATGCCTTATAAATTTTATTAATAACGACATTTAAAAAAATGGCAATATCTTTCTTAGTCTTCCTCCCCCCAATGGAATGAGCACAGCTAAGGTACTAATACCACCATTAAAAGGGAGAAAAACTAATCAAGATGTGCCAAAATATAAGTTACATATTAATCTACATAGTATCCCTAACAAATTTCATAAATCCTTCAAGGTTGGGAGGAACTTCCGTTGGTGGTGGCGGAAAAGAAGCTTGTTCATCACCACTTCCGGGCGAAGCATTAGAAACATCCTCCGCAAGTTCCTCTAGCATTTCTTCATAAGCTTCGTCTATATCCAGTTGTGATTCAGCAAGTCCAAAATTTCTTCTTTCCGAACGGATCCAATCTCTGAAGAGTACTGATTTTTCCAAGCTCTCCCTCATAGACGCTCTATGATCACCGATTTGAAGTCTCGCTTGACTGAAAGCGCTCTCCGATGCCACTGTTGAAGCTTGAATACTTAAAATATCTCGAGCCATCCTTGAAAGAACCGGAAAGTGTTTTTCTTTGTCCTTCCACCACTCCAAAACATTGAAGGTGCCGTCTGGATTCTCTGATTCAAGTCCCTGCGACAAATAAACTTGAAGCTCATTTAGTTGTGAACTATCACCAATATTATCACCTTGAGAACCCCTAAACCCCGTCCAAGAACTAAGTGATTTTAGCCCCGCAGTTCTTTTAGGAACCTGCGAGCTAGACGAGGTAGGAGTTGGAATATTTGGTCTAGCATGATCTAATGCTACTTGATAAGCATTATAAATTGTTTGAGCATTTATTTTAATTGACTCTTTTTCATCTTTAAGTGTACCATATTCCTCAACTGAAAGAGGTAAAGCATTATAAATTTGACTATACCAATAGTGAGGACCTCCTAATTTCATGGTAGGGTTTAACATGGCTGCAATACCATAAATAGGGGGGATAGGGAAAAAATATTTTTTAAACTTAGTTTTCATATCATAAATAGCATTTTGGTAAACTACCCCCCCCTCTGAAAATTGAGTAAATAATTCTGCAAGTGCTGAAATATAAACTAAACAGTTAGAAATAGTAGTATAATATTGCCCAGACAATTCATTTGTAGCAACATGAAAATGTTCTAAAAAATCTAGAAGAATTTTAACATTAGCCCAATCTTGATTTGTAAGGTGACCATCATCATCATCATCATCATCACTAACACGGGCATTATACGTTGCCATTATTGGGTTTCTATATTCATATGCAACAACTAAACTTTCATACAAGTAATTCCACCTAGTCGGACAAGGTTTAGGAACCTTTCTTTCTCTAAGGCCAAATTCATCACATTTTTTATAATATTCTCTAACTCTACTTCTACTCTTTGAATAAAAAAGCCAATGAAGAGCGAATTTAACCNCTGAACCTGTGGGTAATACTAACACTAGGGCTGTAGTCAGAGCTGTCTTGAGCTTCTGAAATCTCTCCTCGCACTCCTCAGTTCATATAAAAGGTTCACCCTTCTGGATCAATCTGGTCATGGGCGCTAAAATGGATGAAAATCCCTCCACAAAATGGCGATAATACCTAACCAAACCGAGGAAACTATGGATCTCAGTAGCTGAAGAAGGTCTAGGACAACTCTGCACCGCCTCTACCTTCTTCGGATCCACCTTGATCCCATCCGACGATACCACATGGCCTAAGAATGCCATAGAATCAAGCCAAAATTCACACTTAGAAAATTTGGCATACAACTTCTTCTCCCACAATGTCTGAACGGTCCTCAAATACTGCTCATGGTCCTCTTGGGACCGAGAATATACCAGAATGTCACCAATGAACACGATGGCAAAAGTATCAAGATACGACCAAAATACGATGTGCATCAGGTGCATAAAGGCTGTTGAGGCGTTGGTCAGCCCAAATGACATAAAAAGGAACTCATAGTGGCCATATCATGTCCTGAAGGCAGTCTTCGGGATATCCGGCTCCCGAATATTCAACTGATGATAGCCTGAACGAAGATCAATCTTGGAGAATACCCTAGCACCCTGTAACTGGTCAAATAAATCATCAATGCAAGGCAATGGGTACCTGTTATTCACTGTCACCTTATTCAGCTGCTGGTAGTCAATACACATACGCATTTAACCATCTTTTTTCTTCACAAACAATACTGTAGCACCCCAAGGCGATATACTGGGCTTGATGAATCCCTTTTCAAGAAACTCTTGTACCTACTCCTTCAACTCTTTCAACTCAGGAGGAGCCATGGGATAGGGAGGAATGGAAATAGGCTGAGTGCCCGACAACAAGTCAATGCCGAAATCAATATCTTTATTGGGAGGCATACCCGGAAGATCAGATGGAAAAAAATCAGGATAGTCCCTCACAACTGGAACTGACTCAACTGTAGGGGTCTCAACACTCACATCTCTCACATAAGCCAAGTATGCATCACTGTAACGACCCGGCCGGTCGTTCCGTGAGATTTACCCCATTTCCCCTATTTCTGCATTTGTTATGTATCGCTTTCTTGTTTTTGACGTATTGGATAAGTTGGTTTGGGGCCGGAGTGGTTATGGTGAGAGTTTAGGCATTTAGCCTTTTAAAGTAGCCTAATAGTTGAGAAAGTCAACTGAGAGTTTACTTATTGGTAAACGACCTCGGAATGCGGATTTTATGACTCGAGTAGCTTCGTTAGGTGATTTGGGACGTAGGAGAGTGTTCGAAATATTTTTGTGATGTCCGGTATAGAATTAAGCTTGAATCGACGAAGTTAGTTTTTGGCGATTTCCGGTCGGCAGTGGAAATTAGGCTATCAAGGTCAGAATGGAATTCCGAAAGTTGGAACAGGTCCGTAATGTCATTTTGGATATATCTGCAAAATTTCATATTAATCGAAGGTGTTTTGGCTGGCTTCGGCGTAGTTGGAAAATTTTTGAAGTTTCAAAGTTCTTAGGCTTGAATTTGATGTGAATTTGGTATTTTAGTGTTGGTTTTGGTGTTTCAAAGGCTCGAATAAGTTTGAATGATGTTATGGGATAGGTTGGCATGTTTGGTTGGGGCCCCGAGGGGCTCGGGATTGATTCGGATGGTTGACGGGAAGTTGGAAAGGATTTTGAAACTTCTACTGTGCTGCTGCTGGTGTTTTCGCACCTGCCGAAGTGGAGTCGCAGGTGCGATCACGTAGGTGCGGAATGGGCAGTCGCAGGCGTGAGAAATTTCTGGGCAAAGAGAGGTTCGCAGGTGCGGAAAATGCATCGCACTTGCGATGCCGCAGGTGCGGAGAAATGTTCGCAGGTGTGATTTTGGCCGTTAAGTTGGTTTTTCGCAGGTGCGCACCTGGAACCGTAGGTGCGACCAACATTCCGCAAGTGCGAAAATGCCTGGGCAGAATATTTAAAAGGCTGGGATGCAAATATTTTTTGATTTATCTCCATTACTTATGAGTTGGCGTACTCACATTACTCCCTGCACCTCTGTGTGCAGATTCAGGAGCAGAGATCGAGTGTTAGCCTGTATATATATATATCGCAGCGGAGCCGGATCGTGGGGATAAAGAGGTAGCTGTTCAAAGTTCGCAGCATCTCTGCCTTCCCTTCCTATTGTATTTAGCTTTGATTCGGAGTTTTTATCTCATTACTTTATTTTGACTTATTTCTTTAGATGCTCATGACATGTTGGCTCCGGGTTTTGGGGATGGCAGTACTGTATATATAGAACTTTCCTATTATGTTAAGTAAATTTCTGTATATTATTTTGAATTTCTTGGAACTTAAATGAGGTTTTCAAAAGAAAAATGTGAGCACGCGGTAGTCGGCTAGCCTAGTTCCACGATAGGCACCATCACGGCCGGTTAGGATTTGGGTCGTGACAATCACAACCATCCGCTGAGCTTTAAGAAAAGAAATGACTCGGAGGGGAGTGTACTCTAAGGAACCTCTCCACTCTAACCTCGGTACTCCTCGCATAGCCATCGTCACGGTCTTGGTGTGACAATCAAGAATAGCATAGTAGGGAGATAGCTAGTCCATACCCAATATAACATCGAAATTTACCATACTAAGTAATAATATTTCAGCCCTAGTCTCAAAACCACTGATAACAATCAAACACGACCGATATACACGGTCCACAAAAAGAGAATCTCCCACGGGAGTAGAAACATAAAGGGGGGGACTCAAGGAATCCCGAGATATACCCAGATGGGAAGTAAAGTAAGATGACACATATGAATATGTAGAGCCTGGGTCAAATAATACCGACGCATCCCTATGACAGACGGGGACAATACCTGTAATGACTGAATCTGAGGCAATGGCCTCTGAGCGGGCTGGAAGAGCATAATATCTAGCCTGGCCTCCCTCTCTAGGGCGACCTCGACTTCCCCAACTTCCACCTCGAGCTGCCTGAGATGGTGGGGTAGCAGCTGAGGCTGGAAGAATAGCCGGAGGACCTAGTGGAAGGCGTGGAACCTGATAAGTTTGAGGTGGTGCACCCCTCTTAGCTCCGGGAAAACTCTGATCACATGACGAGGGTCACCACACTCAAAACAAACCCTCGGAGGATGTGGTGGCTAATGCTGACTCTGAACAGGCCCGCTGGACTGACCGGTGATAGCACCTCAAGCAGGAGGCACCTGAGATACTGGTGGTGCATAATAAGGCTCCTGAGGTCTAGAAGGAGCTGGAATACCACTGGCTGCTAGAAGAGCTGAATGAACGGGGCGACTCGCAAAACCCCTTCCATAATGTGCTGCTGGTGCACGGGCTCCTGAAAAGTGACCAGTCTCTCGAGACCTCTTGGCCTCTCTCTCCTCCCTGTCCCGGGCTAACATAGTCTCAATCAACCGGGCAATACTCACGGCCTGCTGGTAAGCAATATCTGTCTCCAACTCTCTGGCCATGCTGGTCCGAATACTGGGGTGGAGTCCTTCAATAAAGCGTCAAACCCTCTCTCTTAAAGTGGCAACCAAAGCTGGTGCATGACGAGCCAAGTCGCTGAAACGGACTGCATACTCTGACACAGCCATGGTACCCTGGCGCAACTGCTCAAACTCTGCATGCCAAGCATCCCTGAGGCTCTGAGGGAAAAACTTAAGTAAGAACATATCAGAGAATTGCGCCCAAGTAAGTGAAGCTACCTCGTCCGGACTGCTCCACTCAAAAACACGCCACCACTGATAAGCTGCTCCCCTCAGCTGGAAACCAGTGAAAAAAACCCCACTCGTCTCCATAATACCCATAGTGCGGAGAATGCGATGACACCCCTCAATAAAACCTAAGGCGTCATCCGAAGCTAGTCCATTGAACTCAGGTGGGTGGTACTTCTTGTACCTCTCAAGTCGGAGCTGCTCTGCCTCAGGAACAACTATCCTTGTCTCATGTTGAACTGGAGCTGCTGCGGGCATGGGGATATACTCTAGAACCTGCCCCATATGAATCCTCTGCTCAGGAGTACGGGCTACGGGAGTCTGGGTCCCTCCCCCGGCCTGGGATGTAGCTGGGGCTATCAAAAGTAGTCCCGCCTGAGACAGAGTACTGAAGGCACTCAAGAACTGAGCCATTGTCTCCTGGAGGGCTAGAGTAATAGTAGGGACCTCCTGTGCCCCTCCAACTGTGGCTGCTGGGGGATTCTATACCTCTCTAGCCGGTGCTCGGGCTGCACCGCGTGCTCTTCCTCTACCCCGACCCCTGCCTCTGGTGGCTCTGACTGGGGGCTCGGGTGCCTGGTCATCAGTACGTCCGGTACTAGTACGAACCATCTGTAAGCAAAAATAGAATAGAGTTTAAGTGTTTTGATGACAGTAACTAGCACGATAAGGAATTCCAAGAAATATGATTTTTCTTAACAATTACATAGCCTCTCGAAGATAGATATAGACGTCTCCGCACCGATCCGCGAGACTCTAATAAACCGGCTTGTGACTCCTATAAACCTAGATGCTCTGATACCAACTTGTCACGGCCCGAATTAACCCTCTGAACGGACTCGTGACGACACCGAGTCTCTATGACTAGGTAAGCCTAAAATATGCAGAAAATGAGACAAATAGTAATGAAACAGTAAAGATGCAGCAATAACTATAAAACTTTAGCCACTCAGCATTTATAGCTTTCACTCTCCCAAAACCCGGGATATCATCAAGTCACAAGCTTTATACAACTATACCTCTATACAACGGAATAAAGGTAATGTGCATATGTCTATCTCATATTCCTATAGTAGAGTAGATGGGGACCCGTGAGATTCTGCGGATGCGACAGAATTACCTCGCGGTCTCCTGAGAAAGTGCTGTAGTACTCCTAGCCAAAATGTTGGGTACTGGTATCTGGATATGTACATGGGAAAAACATGCATAGGAAAGGGCGTGAGTACTCCACATTCGGTACTCAGTAAGTACCAAGCCTAACCCTAGTCAAGTAGTGAGGAGGTCAGGTTGAGGCTCTACTGAGTTTGAAAATAAGACAATATAAGTTTAAACAGTGAAAAATAAGTAGCAATAATAAGCAGGACTCAAGGAAAAACTGTAAGAAATAATTGAAGAGAACCCTCGGCTCAGCACAACATATAACTCCACAGAAATTATGCAATGCAATATAAGGGGAAAGCTCCCGGATCATAGTCCGTAGTCCCATTTTAAATGTGCAATGCAGTACAGGGGGAAAGCTCCCGGAGCTAAGTCTGTAGTTCCAATTTAAATATGCAATGCAGTACAGGGGGAAAGGTCCCAGATCACAGTCCGTAGTCCCAATTTAAATATGCTATGCATAATGCATATCAGACACAACATAATTTAACAGTTCAGGAAAACAGCAGGCAAGAATAAGGTAAAACTACCTAAGCATGGTTCCATTTATAGCAGATAAGAAGGAAACAAGTAAGGGCAAGTAAACATGCTTATTCCTAAGTTAACTACTCAGTCAAAACAGTGAAACAGTAATTTAGAATGAAAATGGGATATGCCATGGAAAGAAAGATGGAATTTTAGCAACAATGACCTTTGCACGCACTCATCACCTCACGTACACGGTGTCCACATAGTATAAAAATCAGTTTAAAATGTCTATGGAAGTCCCCGACATAGAGTTAGGCAAGCCACTTACCTTGACTTCGCTAATCAACTCAGTACCACGCTCTTGCCACGAGTATCTAACTCCGGGTGGCCCAAATATAATAAATTCGATTACATAATGTAAATAACACTTTAAGGAATCAAAATAGCTAATTAATTCGAAGCTAATACGCGAAATTAGGAAATTCGCCCAAAAAGTCCCCTAGGCCCACGTCTCTGAATCGGGTAAAAATTACATTTTCTGAACCCCCATTCCCTCACGAGTCTAACCATATAAGACTCTCAATTTGGAGGTCAATCACCCAATCAAAACTCAATAATTCGGTCTATGAAGTTCTTCTCATTTTTCCCTTTTTCTACCCACAAATTTCGAATTTAAAGGTTGAATTTAAGATTGGAATCATGGAATTTGATCTAAATAGGTTAGAAATCACTTACCCAAATCACCCAGGTGCAAAAGTCCTCAAAAATTGCCTCTCCCGAGCTCTCAAAATCAAAAATTATGAAAATAACATAAACCATCGGAATTGGGTTTTTAAAAGACTGCCCTGTCGTTTCTACTATGCGATCACGTATAAAGTGTAGCGATCGCAGAGGGTAAACTTACACGCGCCAGAAATCCTTCATCGCGTTCCCACCCACATGTCTGCGATCGCGGACCCCTGCCCTCAAAGCTATGCGATCGCGTTTGGAGTTCTGCGATCGCGGAGAACAAACGTTGACCCTTTCCTCAGACCTAAGATCTACTATGCGACCGCGACCTAAGACATGCGATCGCGGAGGCCAATTTCCCAATACATTGCGATCGCGTTTGGAGTTTTGCGATCGCGGAGAACATTTTCTGAAAATCCCCATTTAACTCCACGCGATCGCGGACTTGCTCTTGCGATCGCGGAGAACAAATACCTGCTGCTGCAAAACCAGCAATAGACTTAGGCTAAATTATGCCCGTTTGGGCATCCGAAATGCACCCGAGGCCCCGGGACCCCAACCAACCCTAATACCTCATTCAAACTTAGTCGAGCCTTAAAAACACGTCTCATAACATCAAAATCCTCAAATATGCATGGATTCAAGTCTAAGAACTTATGAAATTTCTAAAATCCACATCCGATGCCAAAACACGTCTAAACTTATCCGAATGACCTCAAATTTTGCACACAAGTCATAAATGACATTACGGACCTGCTGTCGCTTTCGAGATTCTATTCCGAGTCCGATATCAAAATCTCACCTATCGCCCGGAATCACCGAAATTTCAACTTTCGCCAATTCAAGCCTAAATCTACAACCGACCTCGAAAACACATTCCGGACACGCTACTAACCCCAAAATCACCCAAGGGAGCTAACAGTGTCGACAGAATTCAATTCCGGATCCGTCTTCACACAGTTCTAGCTACAGACTAATTTCTAAAGCCAAATTCCATAATTATGGACTAAGTGTCCAAAACCACTTCGGATTTCACCACTCAACACTCCGACAAGTTCCAATAGCATAAATAGATATGGGAGAAGCAGTTATTAGGGGACCGGGACGCTAACTCTCAAAATGACCGACCGGGTCGTTACACTTTATCATATGCTTTCTTAAGGGCAGACCAACACCTTACTCTATCTGTTATCTTCTCAATTAGGGGCAAACATTGCTGCATAGTTTATTTTTTTGGATGATAGTGACACTCCTAAGTATATGAAAGGGAGAGTACCCTCCTTAAAACCCAATGTAGTTAGGATAGCTTGCTTGTCATCTCCATCAACCCCTTCCATGTAAATAGAGCTTTTGTCCTTATTTGCTTGTAATCCAAAAGCTGCAGAGAATTCTTGAAACACCCTTTGAAGTAACCTGATGTATTCAATGTCTGCCCTACAGAACATGAACAGATCATCTGCAAAACAGATGTGTATTATGCCCAGTTTCCTGCATCTAGGATGGAAATTAAAGTCTGCATTCTCTGCTAGTAGTATGATTTCCCTATTCAAATACTCCATATCAATTACAAAGAGCTAAGGGGACATAGGGTCCCCTTGTCTGATTCCTCTTTGTCCTTGGAAAGGTTTGGTAAGGCCTCCATTTAGCACAAGAGAATATGAAACAGTTGTGACACACTCCATAATCCATTCAATGAATCTGAATGGAAATACAAGATCACCAAGCATTCTTCTCAAGAATCTCCAGCCTATAGTATCATATGCTTTCTTAAGGGCCACTTTCATAACACACCTAGGAGATACCCCTTTTCTATTGTATCCCTTGAATAGTTCATGACTGAATAAGATGTTGTCAATGATACTCTTTCCTTCTATAAAAGAAGATTGTGAGTAACTTACTATGTTCCCAATCACCTTCTTAATTCTCAGTTGTAACACCTTTGCAATGATTTTGTACAAAGTATTACAATATGCAATAGGTCTATAGTCTTTGACCAGAGATGGTGAGTTCACCTTAGGAATCAAAGTGATAGCTGTACAGTTCACCTTCTTCCGCAATTTTCTTGTCTAAAAAAAACTCTGTACTGCATCATATATATCATTCTTCACTAAGTCCCAGTTTCTTGTGAAGAACTCAATAGGGAACCCATATATCCCTGGAGCTTTGTCTGTTGGCATATCTTTGATGGTTATGTCTATCTCTGCATATTTCACTAGCCTTATCATCTCTAGTTGCTGCTCTCTATTTAACACTGGTCCTTTTTTATGACTTCTGAGTTTGGACATTTGATCTCCCCGCTGTAATTACCCATTAGTCCTTTGAAAACATCAATGAACTCTGGTTCCACCTGTGTTGGATATGTGAGTTTGATACCTATTTATGTGTATATGGATGTGATAGTGTTCTTGCTCTGTCTGATATTCAATTGCGCATGAAATTACTTTGAGTTGCTGTCTCCACACATAATCCAATTTTCCCTGGATTTCTATCTAAGTGCTTGCTCTTCAATGTTGCTCCACTTATCCATTTCAGCTAGTATCTCTTTTTCCTGATCAAACAGGTTCTGGCAGAAAGGTTGAATATCTATGTTGGCTTGCACAATTTCCAGTTGTTGTCTAGCTTGATTCAACTTGCGCATAAGAAGCCATATACTGATTAAGATCTTTCAGTTCATCTTTCAACTCCTGTAGCTTCCTACTAACATTTTCCATAACATTAGTACCCTGATTCTGTTCCCATGCCCTTTTTAACCGTGTATGAAACTCAGGGTGTTCCATTACATTGACAAAGAACTTAAATGGATTTGGATGCATTCTTCTCTTCTTTCCACGTCTCAGTATCACAAGGGAATGATTAGATACTCTTAGTCTTAGGAAATCTGCCTCTATATGTCCATACTGATGCATCTATTGAAAATTTCCCAGTGCCCAATCTATTTTGCTATATACTCTGCTTTCCACGAGCTATTTGTTGTACCAGGTAAAGTGCCTGCCTATTGACCTTATGGGGGTCAAGTGTAGGTTTGTTAGTAGTTTATGAAAACCTTGAATTTCCCTTACTGTAACTTGTTGCCCAATTCTATCCTCAGTGGTTAGTCCATTGTTGAAATCACCACATAGAAGCCATGTATTACTGATTTGTGCTCCCAACTATTGTAATTCAGCCCATAGATCCTCCCTTTGTTGCAATGGATTTTTAGCATACACCACAGTAAATTCTGTGGTAAACTGGCTTGAACTTTCCTCTACTGGGCAATGAATATATTGATCCTTTATTGATAGTATCTGCAGATTGATACTATCCTTCTATATAAGCCAAATTCTGCCATTTACTGCTGTGTTATAGTTGCAACAATAGCTCCACCCTTTAGCTACTTTCTGCAGAATTTTCTTTTCGTTCCCTTCCTTAACTCCAGTTTTCACACATCCCATGAGATCTATTTTTTGTCTTTCTAGAAAGAGCTTCAACTCTTTCTGTTTTGAGAGCTTATTCAGCCCTCTAATGTTCCAGGTACAGACAATCATGGGGGTTCTGCCACCCTATCTACAGATACAGGTCCTCCACTTGTAGTGTTAAGTTCCTCAAATCTTAACACAACAAATCTGTTTGCTTTCTGCACCATCATAGGTTCACTCTGAGTATTCTTGTACAACTTTGTTTTTGCCTTTTGCTCTTGTGCCAATTTCTTGCTCATTTTGTTGCCTACTATGGTTCTTTGCTATATTTTGAGAGGTAATGCGCTGTGCCTCTACTTCTGCATTTTTAGTTTGAGCTCCATCTTGTTGCATCCCCTGATCTTTGTCTGCTACTTTTGCTTGCCATACTGGGTTCTTCTTTTTGTTCCTTCTCCTTTTCCCCTTGGCTACTTCCTGGTAAGATTCCTCCCTTGTTTCTGGACTAACTCTTCTGCAATTCTCTGCGTCATGGCCAAATTTTATGCAATCTACACAAAACTTTGGCCTCTAATCATATGTCACTTGCTGATGAAACATCCCAAAAGGTGTATCTAGCTCAATACATTCTGGCAAGGGCTGATAAACATCTTCTTCAACCAACACTCGAGCATAAGAAATCCTCTCCATTTCAGCAGTTATTTTATCTGTATACATTGGCTTCCTGTTACACCCCATATTTCGTACATGAAGGTACGCCACAAATAAATTAATGGAAGTTCGGGAATGAGATTATTTTGAGATTATAAGCATTATGCTAATTCAAACAAATGATGAGTAAATTCGTAAAGGTGAGAGGGGAAGCAAGTCAAAGAAGATGAATTTTTGCCCAAGTTTGACATTCTAGGATAAAATATGGCCCGAGCTAAAATACCCAGTATTTATGCACTAGTATCATACAAGGTACCACATGGCCATAATAATAAGGTATATAAAGTGTATTAAAAGTGAGTAGTATTTTAAGTAAATTGAGATAATTCTTAATTATGTGGATATTCGGTTAACTGCGGATTTTTGGTGGGAGATTAATCATGTAATTAATTAAGAAAATGGGTGGATAAAATTTGAATAGGCTTAAACCCACCAAAACGTGGAAGCAAGACACTACACCTACCATATGACTCTTAGTCATAAGTCATGACTCTTAGTCTTTGTTAAATAGGTGGCAACCTAATTGTTGTATACAAAACATTTATGCATCAAAAGGACTCCATGAATGTCCAAGAATGTAAGTGGAGTTTTGGGTTTTCTGCTTTGGTAAGGGTTGATTCAAATTTTCTATTTTACTTTCCTTTGATATGGCTAGACCATTCTTGTTCAATAGACAAACATTTAACCAAGTATTGTCATCAGTGTGCTCTTAAAACCTATATTTTCTTGGTAAGAGAGAATCACACAAATCATGTATCTCAGAGAGGCAAATTACCTTCTGATTTCTTATGCTCGTTATGCCTCTTTTTTTTTATATAAAATGCATGTGGATCATCCTTATAATCACCAGGAAGACACAACTTTATTTAAGTGACGTGGAATAATTTTGAAAGATGAAATTATAGCTAAAGAAGATGATTTTCAATTCTAAGGGAGTACGGTGCAATTTATCTCAAGAATATCATACGATTCTTTCCCTACTTCGATCCACCGTTACATGTTTTCGCAAGTGACGTGTGGGAGGATTGTCAAGAGAATCGGCTCAGGTATGTTAAGGCTAATCCCTTCTTTCATTTTGGCATGATCTCGTAATTACATGAGTTTGATAACGAGGCATAAAGAAAAATTCATATCCCAAAATTTACGTATATTCTTCTATTTGAACAAGTAGTCCTGTATATATACTTTCCCCTCTAATAACGGAAAAATAAGACCAATTTTAATTTGCGTTTCGTGTTTGAATGTACAATAGAACCATTTCAACTAAAGGTATCCGTGATATTCCTGGAAAGAAGTGAAGCAAATAAAGAACCAAATATAAGTTAGTCCTATGGACAAAATTAAGTGCAACATCCTAGGAAATACTACTGTCTTCATCATATGATTAAGAAATTCGGGTTGACAAAAGGCAAATAGGACCTATATAATAAGTAGTACTGCAAGTGTTATCATAGGCAACTACTTTAAATACTTGCAAGAGGTTGATGTTTTCCTTGCTCATATATACATACTAGCACATGAAATTCTTCTGTATATATAAAGTCTAAGATGATTTGAAAATGGCGAGAACGTTCCACGTTGTGGTAGATGGTAACACTGGGTTTCAGGATTCTGGGATGTTGATCATGATTGGAATGGTTGCTTTGCCTATTTTAATGATATCAATGTTCATCTTAGCGTATTCATATTCATTTGAGCATTTCCTTTTTTCCAGTCAAGGGAGTAGAGAGTTTATATATACCGTATTACACTATATTCATTACCATCGAGCTATAATCTATGGGCGGGCCCCTATTGGGCACACATGGTAAGTTATATATCGAGCCTACTATTGTCGAGCGCCTATGAGCGATCCAGGTTGGTCGAGATATAGAGCCTAGTATGGTCGGGCGCCTATGAGCGAGCCTACTACGGCAGAGCAGTTACATATATACCGAGCCTACTATGGCCGAGCGTCTATGAGCAAGCCCAGTTGGTCGAGATACAGAGCCTAGTATGGCCGAGCGCCTATGAGCGAGCCTACTACGACATAGTAGTTATATATATATATCCCGAGCCTTATAGGGTCGGACAACTATTTATTTACTATATTGAGAGAGTTGAGTCAGTATCAGTAGGTAAGCATATCTTTAGATTATATTTGACTTCCCATTGCTTTCAGTTGTTATATTATCAATTCAATTTAGCTTTCAGTATATTGCCTTACATACTAGGTTCATTATTTCGTACTGACGTCCCTTTTTCTTGCGGACGCTGCGTTTCATGCCCGCAGGTCCTGGTAGGTAGGTCGAGAGTGCTCCAAGTAGGCTATCAGCTCAGCGAAAGGTGTTGATGCGCTCCATTTGCTCCGTAGTTGCTTATGTGGTCTGTAAGATTAGGACATGTACTAATTAGTATGGCGGGGCCCTGTCCCGACATGTATGACGTTTATGTACTCTTAGAGGCTTGTAGACATATGTCGTGTACGTGAGAGATTGTACAGCCTTGTCGGCCTATGTTTTGAGTGTATAAATGATCATGTTGGCCTATTAGGCCCGTATGTCACGTGTATATGATGATGTAATAATAAAGATACGTTACGTTGGTACTTCTTCAGGAGACCAATAACCCACTGGTAAACCTTGGAACTTCACCCACAATGGAATAGTTCCAAGGCATTCTGGGTTAAAGTAGAAATCAATTTCCCAGTTTTCAGAATGAATTGTTTATTGTGATACGTATATGAGCCAGCATGCAAGACCGAGTCCCTATCCTCTATTGTTTGGAATTTGAAAATATAGTAGCCTTCTTCATGATACAGAATCTTAGGTTTTGCAACAAAATTCCATAACGTAGTGACATAGTTGTCCATTGATCGAGCATATGGTGTGTCTCCAAGTACATATCCTATCAATGTAGAATTCCACAGTTCCTCATGCGATTTGGTAACATCTGCTACAATTTTCACCACCAACTTACCATCCCTTATTGATGGAGGAACATAGGTAAGTGGTTTCCCCATTTGAGAAGCACAATTATTTTCCAGTCCTTTACCTCGTTCAGTCTGCTCCTTCTCCGCCATAGTTCTGAGCGGCTTATCAGTGCCAATTTCAGAGAATATGAGTCGCCGCGGTTAATGGATTTCTTTCTTCACTTGCTCTTTACCTCCCCTTACAGGGGAATTTTGATTTGAATCATCCAATTCTGCCTCAATTTTGTTGATACCCAATTTTTTCTCAAACTATTCTTTAATTTTTATATATATCTTCAAAATCAGGTTTTATGACAATTGGTATTTTTCCATAATTTTCCCATACTTTTATTAATTCATTTCTAATTTATCCAATACTTTTATATCCAATAATTAATCATAAATTGCATTACAAATAATTTCAAAGCACGTCTTAGTTTAATATATCATCTTAGGTCCTATTAAGGCCAAATTATTTTCCAAATTAGCTTAATTAGCATTATTTGGCTATAATTGCAATGGCTTTGCAATTATAGCCTAATTACACATTTTATACTATTTTTTAATTCAATAATCAGTCATTTTATATTTTTTTATACCAATTAAACATTTTAATTTCATCTATTTAGCCTTAATTTCATTTTATATAATTATTATCCATTTTTATTAATTATTTATCTATTTTAAACAGGTATTTAACAAATAACCACTTTTAATTCTAGTTTTAGCCTAATTTATCTGGTTCCCAACCCAACTAATTAGCCCAAATAACCCAGGCCCAAACGTCTAGCCTACCCGACCCAATCCCCATTCAAAATAGGCTGTTGATTAATTCAAATCAACGGCCCAGATCAACCCTTCCTTAACGACAACCCCCCTCTTTCTCATTTTCCCCCGTTTTATTCTCTCTCACCTTCTCTGTGATCATCCAAAAGGTCATCCTTAGTAAATTTAGCTAAATCTGTGCTCCGAAGCCTGAAAGCCTCCATTAATCTCACCTCGATATGCGTGTGCAGCCCGGGCGTGTAACCGGGAAGCCTTGATGTGAAAACTTGATGAAAAACTGAATTTCCAATAATTAATAGGTTAAAGTTGACTTTGGTCAACATTTTTAGTAAACGGGCCCGGATCCGTGATTTGACGGTCCCGGAGGGTCCGTCGAAAAATATGGGACTTGGGCGTATGCCCCGAATCAAATCCAAGGTCCCAAGCCCGAGAAATGAATTTTTAAAGAAAATTATTTTCTGAAAATAATAAAGGTCTTTGAAAAAAATGAACTTTGATGTGAAAACCGTGTTACCGGACCCGTATTGTGGTTCCGGAGCGTCGGGACAGGTTTGATATATGTTATGTGACTTATCTATGAAATTTAGTGTAAATGGACTTGAAATGACGTGATTCGGATCAAAATCGAAATAATTAAGCTTTATGAAGTTTTAAGAAAATTCTATTAGTTTTGAGGTTTAATTCATTGATTTCGATGTTATTTCGGTGGTTTTAGTACTCGAATAAGTTCGTAGGATGGTTATGAGGGTGTGTATATATTTGATTTCGAGCCCCGAGGGCTCATGGGTGTTTCGGGTAGGTGTTCGGAGTGTTTTTAGCTCAAGCAAAACTACTGGTGCACCCATTTCTGGTGTGCCCGCACCTGCGAGCCTAGGGCCGCAGGTGCGAGACCGCAGGCGCGACTCCTAGTCCGCAGGTGCGGTCCCCTGTGGTCCTGACCCAATTCCGCAGGTGCGATTTCTTTTCCGCACCTGCGAGACTGCATGTGCGAGAATCGAACAGTGATTTTTTAAAAAAACAATTTCAGACGTCCCTTCTCTCATTTTTCCTCAAAAATAGATGACCTAGGGTGATTTTCTCAAGAGATTTTCTTCCCAAATCATAGGTAAGTGCTCACTAACTGATTTTCCTTCAAGCTCCTAAAGTTTTTAATCAATTACCATCAAAATCCTAAGGTTTTAAGGGTAGAAATTAGGGGTTTTGGGTAGAGTTAGGTTTTTGGAAATTTTGGGTAATTCAACCTCAATTTGGGTCGAATTTCGAAACAAATTATATATTCTAACTCGTGGGGTTATGGTGATCGGATTTTGGTCCGAGCCTCGTGTTTGGACCAAGCAAGCTCGGGGTCGAATTTTGGTATTTTTGGAAGAATGCTAGGAATGGTATATTTAGGTTATGGGATTGTATTAACGAGTCTATATTGAGGTTATCAAATTGATTATGATTAGATATTGTCGTTCCGGAGTTGAATTCTAAAGGAAAGGCGGTATTAGAGGCTTGATTGCTATTTTGGACCCGAGGTAAGTGTCTTGCCTAACTTTGGTGAGGGAATAGGTATTGTATGCTATGTGTTAAGTGTTTATCATGTTCAATGCATAAGTAAGGTGACGAGTACCTATGCATTGTGTGTCAAGCATGCCCGTGAGTCTATTTTAGATAAAAATCTTGTTATTACTTCCATGTCCGTTATATTATAAACTTGTCTCTACTTGGAAGCCGTTGTTGTTGGAAATCTTGGTTGATGAACTTATGATATATTGGTTTGATTGGAAATCCAAATGTTAAGGATATATTTGAAACGATTGGTTATAGCTGAGACCCTTGTCGGGCACTTGTTGTGAAATTGACTGATGCTTTCCCCTTGCCGGGTGATATTGAACTGTATTTCCACTATGCTGTATTCCTTGCCATTATATCTGTAATTGTTTGACGAGGAAGAGTGTAAATCACAAGGGGTGTTGCCGTGCCATGATATTTGATTATATTGCATAGTGAGAGAGAGAAAGTAAAGCACGAAGGGTGATGCCGTGCCGTGATTTACATGGATTATAAGCACGAAGGTTAATGCCGTGCCATAATTTATATCGCCTTACATTGTACGTTGCATTATGAGGAAGAGAGTAAAAGCACGAAGGGTGATGCCGTGCCATGATTTATACTATTTCACATCATACATCGCATTGTGAGGAAGAGAATAAAAACACGACGGGTGATGCAGTGCCATTATTTACATTTCTGGTATTTATACTTGTTGCGTTAGTTATAGCGTTTAATTGCCTTCCTTGCTTACTTCTTTATGCCTAAGTAACTGCTTTATCTCAATTGTTTCCCCGTTATCTGCTCCCGTATCCCATGCTTATCTGCTACTTCCTACTCTTTTCCATGTTATGTGTTGTAGCATAGGACATGTTATCGATTGTTGTCAGGTCTAGCCTCGTCACTACTTCAGCCGAGGTTAGGCTCGGCACTTACTCAGTACATGGGGTCGGTTGTACTAATGCTACACTGCACTTCTTAATGTTGTGCATATCCCGCACCCGGACCCAGTGGACTGCATTGAGGGAGTCACCTTCAGTCCACCCAGAGCTTCAAGGTATACCCGCTGGAATTCGTGGGCCTTGGTGTCTCTCCTGCCTTTGGATTCCTTATTGTCTTACCTTTTCCCCTAGTTTAAAGACAACTATGTAATTATTTGCCGACTCTGTATTTAGCACTCTGTTTAGATAGTTCGTGAGTTGTGACATCCCGGTTTTGGGCTTCCCGGCATTGTGTATTATACTATTTCACTTTGCATTTTTGAATTTCTATTACATTTCCGCTGTTAAAGTTTTAAAGTGTTTTGTTATTTCTGTTAAGTTTTGAAAGGTACTTTCTTTACTACTGTTGCATTAGGTTTGCGAATGTTAGATTGCTTGTACATGTTGGCTTGTCTAGCGGGATCAACACGCAGTCACGACCTGAAGGTGGGATTTCGGGTCGTGACAAGTTGGTATCAGAGCTGCAAAGTTAGGAATAACTTCATATCTTTCATTTTTCTGTCGTTCCATTTGAGTTCTGAATACTAATTGAGTCTCTATCCTACTCTCCCGCAGATGGCGAGAACGCGTGCTTCCTCAGCGACCGGTCAGCAGCCCGAACCCCTATTGTACGCTATGGATACACTCAAGATTTTGGAGCATTATCCAGGAAACATATTTGTTGACAATCATACAACTATAGAAGACTTCGGTATAAGTTAAAAGAAAGAATTGAGCCCGGGACATAGACAAAGGGTTGATTTGTTAGAAGATTGTATCATGGATATTCTGTAACGCCCATGAAAGGCTAAGGTAATAACTGATACCATGAGCCAAGGATCGGAAAATAGCTTAGCCTACGTAAAGGATGATCAGAAGGAAGAGGAAACTAAAGAATTACATCACCTAAGTAAATCAGGAGTCTGATTATTGGACCTAGAAAAATTATAGAAGTTGTGCTGGAGAACATGGCAAAATCACTCTTAATATGAGATGTTCAAGAGAAATAACACAACAATCATAATCTATAATGGATCTACAAGGAAGCCAGTTAGAAGAAGTACCAGTCTCATAAGAAGTCAGTACAAAGCTCCCACCAGATTGTGTATGTACCAGAGGTGCGAGTATTATAATAGAGCTTCAAGTTATGGACGTGATTACACCTAGGTGGAAGGGAGGTTATGAAGGAGATAAAAGATTGATATGAGATTTTAAGTAAGTAAGGTAAAAGTGAACAACGTACGAGTTACTCAAATGCAGAAAGTTGTGAATAGTCCATATTTTGGATAGAAGGCTATAAGCACGGGAATCCAATAACCGGGAATGATAGTAGAATCATCGGCGACATGTCTTCCAGCCTATGGTTTCTAAGTACTGAGAGATATAGTTAAGAGAAAACTTGGAGACGATGTGATGTCTCGCTTGAAATTCCAGAATAACTTAAGGAAATCTATGGTGCAAGCAAGTTGAAGGAAAGTTTATATATGAATATGTATAGGTCGCAAGCTAAAGTATGGTAGAACGACAAAATCTTAAGGAAACATGAGTAAGGATGAGGAAAGGCAAGTGAAAAGTTGACGAGAATGGATAAGTCCTCAGGATTAAGTCCATGAAAACAAGAGAAAGTTCAGTGTAGCCTGAATGAACTCAAAGGAATCTAAGATTAATAGCATTTAGAAAGAATGAAATGCCGACCTAGTAATAAAATGAGGGTATAATTGTGACAGATAAAGAATGATGTTTGGGCCTTCATTTAAATAATGATTTGTAAAAAAAAAAATAGAAGAAGAGTAGGAGAAAAGATTTCGCTGGCGGCACGAAATTAGGATACCCCCATAAGGTGAATCACATTGAGACACTATGAAATATGATCATGGAAATCACTTCAAATATTCCTCAATGCAACGTAAGCCCTAGCAGTAATGTATTACATAAGAAGTTTCAAGTCTTCAAGTAGAGGATTATAGATCAACATTGAGGCGGATCAACAATGGTTAGATACAAGTTACAAAGTATGACATGAGATTAGGCCATGATTCTTAAGGCAAACGGTAATGAAGGAGAATTAAAGGACTGCGATTTATACCTAAAGGATAGGTAACAAAAGTAATTGGGAGTTTGGTAAGCATACCTCAGTAAACATCGATTGAAGTAAAAAAAAATAAAAAAAAGTTATTGTATAGTATAACCCATGGAAATGCAGCAAAGTCATATGAATGGATAACCAGACCTATGAAATAAGATATGACCATATTCGCAAGTTCTACAAAGTATCGAGCAAAGGACTTAAGTATACCTATAAATGCCCAGAAGGACATCTTGTGAAGCTCTATATATGTTTACAAAGTGAAGCCTAGAGATTGGCCAAAGGTTGGAGGAAAAAAGGGGAGAAGAGTCGCATAAGCGCACTTACAAGGTCAAAGTCATACAGGCTGCATGATAGAAGGTAACAACAATTACGAGATAGAAGGATTTCAACCATAAGTCATGGTGTGAGAAAGAGGCCTAAAGGGGGGAATGCCCCGGACTTTGGAATTATTCACAGAACAGTTTCCTAGATGGAAAAGGTTAGTACTAAATTATTCGGAAGGCATAAGTTATGAAAATGGTAAGTGCATCAGTCAAAATTCGAGGACGAATGTTCCAAAGGGGGAATGATGTTACACGCCTAATTTTTTTTTTGTACGTGAATGTACGTCATAAATAAATTGATGGAAGCTCGAAAATGTTACATCTTGCATTTTTGTATGTTAAAGTTTAGTCTTCAATTAATCGACGTAGAATCGGGGATGAGACTATCTTAAGAATATACACATTTATGCTATTTATAACAAGCCGTAAGTGAGTGTCGTGATGGATAAAGGGTAAACGAATCAAAGAAAATGAGTTTTGTTGAAATTTTGCATTTTGTGATAAAATACAGCCCGAGCTAAAATATCCGATATTTATGGACTAGTACCATACAAGGTACCACATGGCCATGATAGTAAGGTGTATAAGGTATGTGGAAAGTGAGTAATATTTTAAGTAATTTGTGATAATTTTTAAACTATGTGGGTAATGGATTAATTACCGGGTAACGAGATACTACCCAGTTAACGAATAAGTGGAATGATTCTCACCCCACCCCTCCAAAAACGTGGCAATTGGCCACAACCTAAGACAAGTGACTCTTTAGTCTTCTTGGATAGGTGGAAACTAGGTTAGTAAAGAAAGAGACACGTTATTTCTTATGATCACTATACAAATCTTTACAATTCAAAAGGCATTAACGTTTTCCAATCCAAAGAAGTTTAGCTATTTCAAAAGCTTTAAGCAATCAGAACCTTAGGAACTTTACAAGTTAAAGGTATTAGCACTTTTCAACCCAAAACAACCATTAGCCTTCTTAACATTTCCTGGAAAACGTTGGCCATTTTCAAGCTTTCAACAAAGCTTATTTTTCAATTCCTGCAAACAAAGACACCAACAGAACGTTAGAAACAAGACTTTAGCAACGAGATTTCTTGCATTCAATTCTCGTACAATAATATTATATGAATTTTTCCCTACTCCAGGTATGTTAAGGCTATCCCTTCTTTCTTTTGGCATAGTCCAAATTATACTGAAGAAATGAGCAAATACACAGTTTTTATGAATTACTCTATTCATCAAAATAGTAGGGGTGTCTATATTCTTGATTCCCCATGAGAATTATTATTATCTTCTGTTCATGGGCCTCGAAAATACGTATGTTGGTAAAGTATATTTCATGATATTAATCAGAGGCATAATGGCCTTATGACATACCGAGAGATTTTATTGACGTATTTCATATGCATTTCATGCATTACATATGCACATTGACCCATGATTAGATGGCGTTATATACGCGTATATATGTAAATATATGTATATGGGATATGGGAAAAGATTACGACGTTATATACGCACCACTACCTGATCAGCTGGTATATGATGATGATGTTCCCCACAGTGGATGAAATATGGTTCAAACGGCGTTATATACGC
>ML437889.1:0-90599 GCA_005239525.1 Nicotiana knightiana
GACGGACCTGACTTCACGGTGAGCTGCTTTCTCCTGGCGATCTCCGGAAGCACCATGGGGTTTATTTTGCTTATTTCCTATCTATTTCTTTCATACAGTGGGACTGTATATTATATCTTTTGTATATTCTGTTAGTATGCCCGTAGGAATTGTAACACTAGTTCCTGGCGCACAGGTGATAGTTATTATGGATTACGGGTCTGTATATATATATATTGGCTCACGCCTCCTCATAGACGCTTTTGATTAAAAACTGGCTAGCTATCCTTGTCGATTTATGTTTTATGTCTTAAAAACTGAGTATATGTTGAAATGTTTAATCTAATAAGAAAGAACCCTTAGTAAATTGAGTGTTGGCTTGCTTGACCCCGCCGTTGGGTGCCATCACGACCTAAGTTAGGATTTTGGGTCGTGACAACATGGTATCAGAGCACTAGGTTCACGTAGGTCTCATAAGTCACGGGAAAACCTAATAGAGTCTTGCGGATCGATACAGAGACGTGTGTATTTATCTTCGGAAGGCTATAGGGTGTTAGGAAACCTCTCTTTGTTCTTATTCTGTCGTGTAGTCGATGGTTTACTAAATATCTTTCTTCTATTCTCTCACAGATGGTGAGGACACGTGCATATGATGTTCCAGACCCGGGAGGGGCCGCTACCCCCGTTGTCCGAGGCCGTGGCAGAGGCCGGGGAGGGCACCAGCCTGAGGTAGGGGACGAGGGCGCCCTAGAGCCATTCCGGTTCCACCACTAGAGGACCCTATCATTAAGGAGCAGGACGAGGTGCCTCCAATAGACTTAATGACGGCGCCAGGATTCCAGGCGGTCATGGGCCGTATGATGAGATTTATGGACACTATGTCCATGGATGGTTTATTTCAAGCAGATCCTGCCACTTCTCAGGCGGGAGGGGGAGTCCAGACCCCTATTTCCCAGGCTGCAGGCCAGACACCAACATTACATCATACCCCGGGTACACTGCACGTGGGTGGGGTCCGAAGAAGTTATTGGATAGATGGACTCGATTGCACCCTCCAGTCTTCGGGGGTGAGCGAGGCGAGGATGCCCAAGATTTTGTGGACAGGTGCAGGGACAAACTGCACAACATGAGGATATTAGAGTCCTATGGAGTGGATTTCACTACCTTCTAGTTGGAGGGCAGAGCTCGTAGGTGGTGGTAGTACTATATTCTCAGTAGGACAGCAGATTCTCCTCCTATCACTTAGGAGCAGTTCACGCAGATGTTTCTGGATAGATATATCCCCCCCTCTGAGAGGGAAGAGCTGCGGTATCAGTTTGAGCGGCTAGAGCAGGGACAGATGTCAGTGACAGATTATAAGGCCAGATTTTCAGAGTTGTCTCGACATGCACTCATGATACTTCCTACTGATACAGAGAGGGTGTAGAGATTTGTGGCTGGGTTGCATCCAGGTATTAGGGACACCATGGCCCGAGAGGTGGAGATGGGTACTTCTTACCAGCTTGTGGTAGAGATTGCTCGCAGAATCGAGGGGTATCAGTCGAGGAGCAGGGAGCAGGGGATGTCACACCTCCTTTTTTCACCCCGGATTAATGAAGGGGTAATAAGGGAGTTTTTCTAATTAAAGTGACATTATTCAGTTTTGGGATTTATTATTATTTTTGGAGTCGCCACCCGGATTTTTACGGTGTTCCGGGACACCACTTTATTTTAAAATCCCAAACCGAGAAAATTTGAATCTGTTTTAAATTGTCTCCGAACTAGAAATCCAGATAAGGAATTCTGTTAACCCGGGAGAAGGTGTTAGACACTCCCGAATTTCGTGGTTCTAGCACGATCTCTTAACTATTATTATTTGGCCTAATTATCTAATTATTTACATATTTTTAAACCTATTGTGCTTTTAGCCTTTTTTCACTTTTTAAAACCGCTTTTAATATTTATGGATTTATCTTGAAATAAGTCACGATGTCGTGGACTTATTTGTTATTGGATACATTATAACTACACCACATGAAATGCACCCGCAATTACAACATGTGATTTTTATTATAGTTTGAAGTTGAAGACGGGGACATGAGTTGTCGCACCCGCGTGTAGATTACGTAGTCAAGACTATGGTCGTGATGGTTTTATAATGCCCATTTGTGGCGATGTTCGAGTTTTCTATTTTTTCGAAAGAGCGTTTTAGTTTTAAGATCGATTAGGACATTTATGGATTTATCTTGGACAAGTTACGATGGCGTATACTTGTTGTTTTTGAGCAAATGGAAAAACATCACATGAAATGCACCCGTGATTGCTATGTGTATTTTTATTTGTTATTTAGAGTTAAGGGTCGGGGGCATGAGTTGCCACTCCCGAGTGTAGTTTATTGTAATTTTGGGGTAATGATCAATTTTTGTCAAGTTTCAAAATAAAGGTATTCATTCTACCTAAGGATTACCTAAAATGATGTTCAAAAGCCTAAAGGTAACATGTTTTGGGCTATGGCCCTATTTTAGCCCAATTTTATCGTTTAACTCTTTGGCCAATCCTAATTGTGACTAATTTTGCAATAAGGGTGAAGCCTTTGATTAATTTGAGTACTTCGTGATAAGTCAACAAACAGAGTTTCTCAAGGCTTAAAGCAATCTATATTTCAGTCTAACAAAAGTAGGAATATGCTAACACAATACACATCATTCATGGATATATATCTTTGCACACACTTATACAGATATGCAAGAGCCTTTTTGGTCACTGATCTTGCTCGAATTTGGTACACTTTGAAACAGAATTTTATAACCTTAAAGAGAACGTGGTACAAACATTTTTTTTACCAACTTCGATTTTCTAACTTAACGATTTTTAACAACTCCAGTAGCCTAAATACATGCCTTTTGAATTCATGATTCATATGTATTAAGCTTTATCTATTTCAGACAGGCTGCAGAATGTGAGATGAATCAAAAAGATGTTTTGAGTTACTAATTTTGTAAGATAACTGATTTTGGAAATTCAGCTAATATTATGAAGAGACTTCGTATAGACTAATTCAAGTACAAATTCATGCTTTTGATCTAATCATCTACTGTTATTAAGCTACTTCTTAGAGCAAATAACTCTAATTGTTAGGCCTACCTGCTCCCTTATGGCCCAATATCCTAGGGAGCTAAACCTGATTAAAGCCCTAATGGGCTGTTTCATCAAGCTGGCCCGATTTTGGATTTAGCAAGAAAAGTAAAAGAAGAAGACGAAAAGAAAATCTAAAATAATAGTTTACAATCCATATTTACAACTAAAAATACAAGAATTATAGTATTACATCCTCATTTCCTTATGAAATACAATTTCCTAAAAGATAAAAACAATGAGTAACAAGAATTAAGAAGGGGCAGAACTGCTCCTGTGCGAGCCAGCCTTCAGAGACTTTAGAATCTGTATTTTTCAATGTTAATCTAAAATTGTAAGTCCAAGGTTTGAGTACTTGGACAATATTAACAACAGACGTTTGGGCATTTGTGAGATGAATTTTAGATTCAACCTTAATGATGACCTAGGAGAACAAAATATGTTCATGCATTTTTATGGAATGAATCTAACCATAGAAAGGGCAAGATTCCAATCCAATGATATCACTTTTTCTAGACTATTAACAATTTTCTTTATGTTATGCAACAGATTTTAGCAAGCATTTATTCAAATGCTTTGACTGCTATGGGCATTTTGAGGAATGAATCCGACCATTTTGTGATTTCGGATTCAATTTCCTAAAGCTCCTTCTCATTACACACTTATGCCCTTTGAAGGATAATTTTCAGCAAGCTAAACTATTGTTATGCACTATCAATGGGGTGAATTTGACCATTAGGAAGTCAAATTCATCTACACTAGTGCTAACTTATAATTCCAAACCATATAGAGCCTTGCTTATTTAGGCATTTTAGAGGATGAATCTAACCATTCAAGGGTTCATATTCCTCACTCTAATGCCTTTCTTAATTACATATTTTATACCATTTAAAGGGTAAACTTCATCCAACCTTACTAATGTTTGTGCACTGCTAAGGGGTGAATTTGACTATTAAGAAGTCATATTCATCTACCCTAATGCCAACATCCTAAACTATCTAGAGACTTTCTTATTGAATCTCTTTATTGACCAAAGAGACTCAATTGAAAGACTATTTCTGCATTCTTATTGATAGAACCTGACCATAGAGAAGGTCAGATTCAACATCCTAATGCAGCTTGTTTCCTAATATAGAACTATGAGTATTCACCATATTTATATACATTTAGCTTGAAATATACAGAATATTTTAGCAAAGAAATACCAACAACAAAACAATATTTATCACATTCACAGGTTCATTAATATTCTAATAAACATCTATACAGTCACATTTACATAAAGCAGAAGAGATAACCTCATTCATCAAGAACAACTAGTTTAAGCAGGGAGAGGAAGGAGAAGATTCCAGTTCAAGAAATTTCATTAAGAAGAGATGGGTTAATACATACCTTTTAAGAGAGAAACAACAAAGAGACTTGACTAAATAAAGGTCAAGTATGAAAATGAACAGCAAGAAAGAAGAGAGATCATCAACAGCAAACAGAAACCCCAAAGAAAACCAAACAGTCCAGCAAGAATACACCCAGAAATCTTGAGTATGAATGTTTGAAGGAAACTTCCAGAAAACCCAAAATTCAGAAAAGAGAAGATAGCAGATGAACTAGGCCATCTACTTATAACTTGTTTTCCAAAAGGAAATCAGATTTCTCTAATAATACTCTTCTTTTTCAAAATCTTTTAAAATGGAAAAAGTATTTCTGAATAGGGAGGATTCTGTATTCCAGCAGCTCAAAGAGTGTAAAAAAAATGTCACCTCCATCTATAAAAGAGGGTCTATTTGTAGGATATTTGGGAATGGGATATTCTTTTGAATGTTCCCTATCCAAAGCTGAAAAACAACACTCAATAGTACATAGGGCAGCTGTCAACCCTATCTTTGGGACAGCTGCCCCTATTCTAGAACTTTCCTCTTTAGAAAATACCTTTTTAACCTTAAGAGCCTGATTTCCTAAACTGAGTTACCTAATGTACCCCTTAGAGTCCCTGAATTTACCATTGGGTAATCAAGGTTAAGCTCACTTGGGTTATTATTTAACTCTAGTTAACTATAAGTTATTCTTAACTAGGATTAAGTTAATTAGTTAAAGGTTGATCGATTAAGTTCCTATTAGTGAACTAGGTTTAGCTTGTTACTTAATATAACTTAATCAATTTAATTCCCTAACCTTAGTTAACTGATTTAGTTTAATTAATTCAACTCAATTTCCTAAAATCAGAAACTTAACCAATTATTAAGCCTAGGTTAATGATTTGTTTTAGTTAATTAATCCTAAAATAATTATCTTAGGCAGATTTTAGGACTTAGTTAATTATTTAGGAGGTTATTAACATATGTTAACCTATTAAACAAATGGTTTTTATAAACTACCATTAATTAGATTAATCTTGAGGTTAGGACTAAACTATGTTAATCTATGACCATACACTGGTTCTGGATTAACTAATTTCCTAATTAATCAGGCCATTAATTAACTAATCTAAATATATTAATGCTCAAATAAAATACGAAGTAGTTAATCAACAAATGATCCTGCCTAAACAGTAACATCAAACCCTAACAGGTTCTTGAACAAAGTCAATCACAATGAACAAACTAGGGCAGGGAATCACGATCGCCAAAAGAAAACTTACTACTGACCGACGGATTCATCATAGAAATGCACAACAAACAAACATGGAAAAATAATGAAAAGGAAACAGAATCTAAACGTAATGGTAACAAAACAATTAGAGACAGAATATTAAGAAAAGGAGAGAAAAGACTAAACCTAAACAAAAATAGGACTACAATAATTGATATGCTTTCATGCTTCAATAGCAAATAGAAATAATAAAAAGAAGAGGAGTTACCCATAAAAGGGGTTTGGCCAGAAAATGGACGGTTGCCGGACCTTGGCCGGACTCTGGAGGCTTTGAAAATGACTTCAACCACATGAATCAGTAGCCCTCAACGAAAGCTATCGATTCATGTAGGTAGAAACCACTGAAGGACTTCACATCGGCCAGAAGGGGAAACTAGGGTTTCTGGATTCTAGATCCGAAATTGGTCGAAATAAGGTGGTTTATTAGGAGAACTAAACCTATGAGGTGAGAGGGGGTTAAGGAGGTCATAGGGTGAGAGTTTGGGGTCGATTGGTGGAGATTCGCCGCCGGTAGGCGATTTTCGGGCGGCGAAAACCTAGGGCGGCTAGGGTTTGGTCGAGGCAGAAGAGAGAGAGACGAAGGGGAGGGGAGGCGGCTAGGGTTTGGGGGGTGTTAGTCCTTTGATGGAATGAGGGTAGGGGGAGTTGTTTGGACAGCTTTATAGTTTAAGGTTGGGAGTTCCCAGCCGTTTGATTTGTTTTGATCAACGGCTGGGATCGCTTCTGGGATGAAACGGGGTTGTTTGGGTAGTGTAGGGGCAGGCTGGGTGGGTTATGGGATTTGGGTTGGGTCGTTTGAGTGTATAGAGATAGGGACTGGGCCTATCTTGGCCCAGGTCCGATTTTAGCTCTCTTAATTAATTAAACTAGTTAATCTAATTAAGTTCAAATCTAATTTAATCCAAAAATATAGTAATTAATTTTAAACCTTATTTTTCCTCTATTTACAAATTAATCAAGAATAAAAGGATCAATTTTATATCTAATTAGATCTATGATTTATCGAATAAAAATGATTAATTTTAGTAATTAGTTATTAAAACTACATTACGTTAAATAACCATCATTCGTCTATTATTTAGTTAATTATAACTTTATAATTCCTTGATAATAGTGATGCAATTTTTAATGATTTTAAAAGATGAATTATGGATATGCAAAAAATACAAATCTTTCACAATTAATCACTGAAAATCAACAAAAATTCATAAAATCAATTGATTTATTGAGATTTTTATAGGACGATATGGCGAGTAAAAATCACATGCTCACAGCTTCCCCTCTTTGTTCGGAAACTCGAAGAGTTTTCGGGCAAAAATAAAGTGAGCAGCAATAAACGACTTTTACTTATTCATATGTTCCCTTGTGAAGCGTTTTTGAAAAGTTTGACCGAACCCTGCTTCAAAGGTTGTCTACATATCCTTGGCTATAAAGGAACCAGGTCAGTGTAGTTCTGGAGGTTTTGGTAGCTGGGACTACCGAGTAACTGTGATTTCACTGCGGTTGCTGCTGTTACTGATGCTGATCTCCTTATTACACCCAAGTACAAAATGAAGGACTAACTAAAACCTATCAGCTGCTAAATTACAAGATTCCTATCTAAGACTTCGTGTTGAGTCTTGATCTTTTGCTGACTCTGACTTGGATCTTGATACTTGTTAGTCGCAGCTGTTGATTTTGTCTTGTCGTTCCTCAAAACAGGATATACTGGACGGATGACTTCAATCCCGTCCTGAATAGTCCGCATCTTCCTCGTTTGTGCACTTTTGGATTCAATCTTTTTTTGTTTTGTTATTTTTTTTGGATCGAAACTTCTTCTTTTGGTCGTATCGAGTTCCAATGTCTTAGAAACGTAATCTGCACAATAATCAAAACAAATGAACGAAATTTTCTGCCCCAGTTTTCACTAGGAAAATTTTGTGAGTTATTGTAAGGAAATCTACACTATTTTGTTATTGAAAGCAATGAAAAGACGGGAGCAGTGCACCCGGAGTTATTGTAGACTAGGGAGTGGATACCCTATATCTCAAAGCAAGATCAACTAGGGGTTGGAGACCCTATGTTGCAAAATAAAATCAACTAGGGATTGTGTACCCTATGTTGGAAAAGAAATCAACCAGGGAGTGTATACCCTTGATTGGAAAATAAATCATCAACCATATAATGTATACCCTTGATTGGAAAAGAAATCATCAACCAGGGAGTGTATACCCTTGATTGGAAAATAAATCATCAACCATATAATGTATACCCTTGATTGGAAAAGAAATCATCAACCAGGGAGTGTATACCCTTGATTGGCATCGACTACGGGAGTGTATACCCTGCGCGGGGAAAAGAAATCAACCAGGGAGTGTATACCCTTGATTGGAAAACAAAGCATCAACCAAGGAGTGTATACCCTTTATTGAAAAAGAAAGCATCAACCACGGAGTGTATACCCTTGATTGGAAAACAAAGCATCAACCAAGGAGTGTATACCCTTTATTGAAAAAGAAAGCATCAACCACGGAGTGTATACCCTTGATTGGCATCGACTACGGGAGTGTATACCCTGCGTCGGGAAAAGAAATGAACCAGGGAGTGTATACCCTTGATTGGAAAATAAAACATCAACCAGGGAGTGTATACCCTTGATTGGCATCGACTACGGGAGTGTATACCCTGCGTCGGGAAAAGAAATGAACCAGGGAGTGTATACCCTTGATTGGAAAATAAAACATCAACCAGGGAGTGTATACCCTTGATTGGGAAAGAAATCATCAACCAGGGAGTGTATACCCTTGATTGGAAAATAAAACATCAACCAGGGAGTGTATACCCTTGATTGGAAAAGAAAGCATCAACCAGGGAGTGTATACCCTTGATTGGAAAAGAAAGCATCAACCAGGGAGTTTATACCCTTGATTGGAAAAGAAATCATCAACCAGGGAGTGTATACCCTTGATTGGCATCGACTACGGGAGCGTGTACACCCATGTCGGGAAAAGGTGTAGTTGGGGATTGGAGGCCTCATACTACTTTGCATGCGGGAAAGTATTTTTGGAGGAAACTTCCCTTTCTTTGGAGTTAATGTTGCAGAGATCCTTCTAGCTCTTGCGCAATTCCTTTTGGTTGCACCTGCTTTTGCATGGTTGCTTTTGCACCTGTTTCCTATTTTCAAACAAAGAATAGTTTGTCAGTTTGAAATGGTGGCGAGTTTTGCGGCCTTGAGTCTCAACTACTTGATCTCAGTTCTTTTGATGAAGATATCAACCACTTGCTTGTTTGCTGGGGATTGGGTTTCATCTCTAATCCCGGGGGCCTTGACTTTCCAGGTTTTACCATAGCGATCAGTCACGTGGAGCCAACATTTATTTTTTGCCTTTGTAGGCTTTTCACTTGCTTGTTCTTTTGGATTTCCAGAGTATCGGGGAGGGGGGGGGGGGGGGGGGGAGTTTTGGCTCCTCAAATTATGCTGCGATGGTTAGTCGTGTGGGACTTAACCTTTCCAACTTTATTTCGCCTTTGTTGGCCTTTCACTTCTGACTTTTCTTCCAATTGTAACTTTAGGTCATTTTGGAATACTTCGGCTTTTCAAGCCTTGCCAAGATGGTTAGCCACGCGGGGCTCAACCTTTCAACTTCATTCGCCTTTATAGGCACTTCAATTTGATTTTCTCCTTCCAAGGTTTTGAGATGAATCATCGGCCATTGTGGCCAGTCGGGATCGACTCGACGCCCCTGACGAGGCTGGGTGCCTTTTTCATATTGACCCGTGTCAAATGAGAGCCCTGTAAATCAGTCTTGCCATCTTTTCTTTGCCTTACTTTCGGGACAGAGTTAGACCGAAATGGATTCAAAAGAAAAAATAAATGACAAAATGGACAACGAATTTAAACAAGAGGTGTCCCTTTTGGGGAAAGGAAATAAGCACTTATCTGGAGTGCATGCGGACTTCAATGAACATGACATGCCCTTTGGACTGGATTCCTGATCCGTGTAAACCGTCCGACTCTCAGAAATTCATCACAACTATTATCTTGAGATTGAGAAACCTTGCCCTGGACTGCGTCCATGTCAGTGACCCATTATCCTTTTCGATCAGTGGTGCCCTTTGCGGGTTTTCACCAACTTATCTCTCTCATTTATTTTCTCACCATCGGCTTGTAGTGCTCTTTGCGATTTTTCACTCACAAGACTCTCTCATTTTTAATTTCTCTGCTTACCGTCGCCTTGTAGTGCTCTTTGCGAGTTTTCACTAACTAGACTCTCTCATTTTTAATTTCTCTTCTTAGCGTCGCCTTATGGTGCCCGTGTGGGTTTTCACCGATAACACTCTCTCATTTTATTTCTCTCATTTGCTTGTACCAGATCCGACACTGTACCCTCCAACATTCGACATCTTTGCCAATTGTTCGGAAGGACTTGAACAGGGTTTTGGTGAAACAGAATTTGTATTGAATTAAAACTTTGGAACCTTTCAAGCGACACATCGCCGAATCTTAACACTTGCCCCAGCTTAAGCTCTTGGGGAAATGTAGATATTTATTTTGGTGTGACTAAACCCCAGTAAGAGGCTGCCTACGTATCCTTTCGGAATCAAGTCGAACGTAGTTCAGGGTACTTCTGTTTTTTTTGTTTTTGATTTTTGTTTTGTTTTTCCTCTGTTTTGTTTTGTTTTCTCTTTCTTTTGCTTTCCTAGTTTTTTTTTTTTCTGTAACACTTTCGAGTTCCAAAGAGGGTAATCAAAGAAGAGTAACCGACTCAAAGGGTTGGAAAAAAAGGTTAATGGTGTTTGGGTAGTGAGAATGAAAGCCTTCCTCATCCCAATTGGAGAACATTTAATGCTATATGGAGGATCAAACGTAGTACCTTTTTACTGCCTCTACATTGACAGCCATTTTGGGGTCATTTCCTTCGATGTCTCCCAGGTATAACGCTCCTTTTGGCAGCAATTTCCTTACGATGTACGGACCTTTTCAATTTGGGGCGAATTTTCCTTGCGCCTCTTCGTGGTGCGGGAGGATGCGTCTTAAGACAAGTTTCCCCACTTCGAAGTTCCTAGGTTGCACTTTCTTGTTGTAAGCGCAGGCCATTCTTTGCTGGTATAATTGCCCATGGCACACTGCGGCAATCCTTTTCTCATCAATCAAAGTTAATTTCTCTAGTCGGGTCGTGACCCACTCATTGTCCTTAATTTTTGCTTCGACAATAATCCGAAGGGAAGGAATTTCGACTTCTGCGGGTATTACGACTTCAGTGCCATAAACCAATAGGTAAGGGGTAGCTCCAACCGACGTGCGCACGGTCGTGCGATATCCCAACAATGCAAAAGGTAGCTCTTCGTGCCATTGCCTGGATGTTTGAATTATTTTCCTGAGAATTTTCTTAATGTTTTTGTTTGCTGCTTCAACAACGCCATTGGCTTTGGGCCGGTAAGGGGTCGAGTTGCGGTGTGTGATATGGAACTGTTCATACACCTCCCTCATCAAGTTACTGTTCAGATTCGCTGCATTATCAGTAATGATAGTTTCTGGAAGAACAATCTCAGCTTGAAGCTTTTTTTTTTTTGTGACGAAAATTTACTTTTATTACATAAAAAAAGTCATTACAAAACTAGATTAACGCTGACCGTTAATCTCTCATTTCAATTACAAGTATACCTATACTAAGTAAGCATACTACATTTTATACTAAGGCATATTATCTACATGTTTCAATCCTGGCCCCCATTTAATTTTCTTCCTTCCCTGTATATGTATATGTATATGCATTGCAATCTCCTTGCATATTCCATCAATATTGTATCTACCTTTGTTGAATCTCATCGCATTTCTTTTCACGCCATATGCAATACACAACCATTGCAAAAGTTGTCGTGGTCATCTCTGCTTTACACTCTTTCTTCTTTGCCATGCTGTTGATCCAGTTCAATTCATGCTTCTATTCCTTTGTCTGTCTTGTGTGTCCTAGCCATTTCAAAATCCTCTAGAAAGTTTGGTCTAATTTCATCAAGTCGCGATTGGGTTTTGACGCAAAACATGAGTTAATTGTTTAACAAGCGAAATGGGTATCGCACTGAGCAAATGAGCTCCGAATTGAGTTTTGATTGAAGGCCTATGTTCGTATTGTTATTTATGACTCACAGAAACAAGAGTCATCAAATTCCGAGTTCATATGGGGGAGTTTGAGCCTTTTTTGTGAAAATAAACATTGCTGGTGCAACATGATCTAGTGCGCACCTTTAGCGACAAGATTTGGCACTTTTACTGATGGGAATTGGGCTTTTAGCGACCAGATTCGTGTTTTATTGAGCTGTCTTGTTTTTTTTAGCTCATTTCACATTTTTGGACGAAAAGAACGCGGCTTGGGGCGATTTTTGTGCGAGAAGTCATGGGAAATCTTGAGGTAAGTCACTTGTGATCATTTCTACTCCATAATATTGAATTATCATCGATTAATCCGACTACATTACATGTTTTTGAGGTGTAAATTGGGGAAGTAAGGGCATGAGAAAATAGAGACTTTAATTGAGGAATTGAAGGGGAAATTGTGGTCCGATTTTGATGTTCTTGGTATGTATAGACTCGTGGGAGAATAAGGATTCTGATTTTGTAATCTTTATCGAATTCTGAGACGTGGGCCCGGGGGTCGGGTTTAGCCAATTTCGGGATTTGTGCCTAATCTTGATAATTTTCGAATGAGTTTCGTCTCCCTAGCATATATTGATGTTATTAATCTGGTTTTGGTTAGATTCGGAGCATTTGGGAGCCGATTCAAGGGGAAAGAGCATCACGAAGTAGTTTTCGGGTCGGTTTGAGGTAAGTAATGACTGTAAATCTTTTCCTGAGGGTATGAAACCCCGGACTTCACAATGTATCACTATTTTGGAGTGGCACACATACTAAATGACGAGTGTGTGGCGTACACCGATGCAGATTGTGACTTGGTTCGTCCTGTAGCAACTATTGAGTTGCGTATTTGATTATAAACCATATGATATTTCATGTTTAAAGATTATTACTATGTTTTGGGCGGAATGCCGTATTTGGGCCTCATGCCATGTGTTTAGACCCCTTGGGGGCTTTTTACTGCAATTTCTCACTGTGTTGAATTATGATTTACACTCAGTCATATTATGCTTAACTTATTTAAAACTCTGCTCATTTACACTACTTTGATGCATAAAATGGGGTCGAGTACCACATTTTACTAATAGCCCGAGTGGCTTTTGAGAGATTTCTGACTGAGTGAGGCCGAGAGCCTATATTGTGAGGAGTATATATGGATCGTTGCTGCACTTCGCAACAATATATATATATATATATATGGATTGGGCTGCATGCCTTTGCGAGATATGTTGGATCGGGGTGCACACCACAGCGAGACATATGGATCAAGCTGCACGCCGCAGCCATATATATATATATATATATATATATATATATATATTGGGCTGCATGCCGCTGCGAGATATGTTGGATCGGGCTGCACACCACAACGAGATATATTGGATCGGGCTGCACGCCGCAGCGATATAGCGCTTGGGATGTAGTAGCCCCTCCGGAGTCTGTACACCCCCAGTGAGCGCAGGTAACTACTGAGTGCGAGTGCCGAGTGCTGAGTGACGAGTGATTGGGAGGTATGAGTGGCTGTGAGGTTTCCCGAGGGGCTGATTACGAGTGATTATGAGGCATGCTGAGGGACTGATTCTGAGTGATGTTATGCCCAAGGGGCGGTTTATTATTCATGTTTTTGCCCGAGTGGCTACTTATGATTCATATCATTTTACACTAAACTTCTTGGACATTTTATTGAAACTGTTGGAAATTATATTTTTTCAAAGGATTTTCACTGAAATCGGCTTTTAAGCGTGATGATTTAATGTATACACTGTTGGAAATAAAGACCGTGCTTATTGTAAATTGATGATTAGACTTTATGCGTTTCTTACTGCTCAGACCTGATTTATTTTCATTACTACTGAGTTGGCATACTCACATTACTCCCTGCACCTTGTGTGTAGATCCAGGTGCTAGGGAAGAGTGAGCTGTCTATCTGTTCCAGAGACTTCTCAGAGATTTTGTGAGGTAGCTACACGCGTCCGCAACCCTACTCTCTCCTGCTTACTGTTATAGAGTTTATTTTCCAAACTTGTATATTTTCTATAGATGCTCATGACCAGTGACTCCGGGGTCTTGGGGTTGTATTTTAAACATATGGTGTAGCTTTGTCTGTTTAAAAGGTAATTTAAATGAAACCTTTACGGGTTATCAATTTAGAAATGATATAAATGAAAGATTCTTTACTCTGAATGTTAATTTGGCTGGCCTAGTTCCATGATAGGCACCATCACGACTAGTTTAGATTTGGGGTCGCGACATTTTGTGTTTGTTCAACATTAGCATTTAATGTCTTAACTTGATTTTTGCAGCTTAAGCAGAAAGATGGCCTAATGCAGGAGAGGCTTAGAGCCAAGGATACTGAGATCCTCGGGCTCGAGCGGCGCATGGATGAAATGGCCTCCGAGAGGGATGCTTTTCGGGAGAAGCTGACCTCGGCTGAGCGTCAACTTCAAGATGTAAGGGCAGAAAGCAATAAGTATATGGATCTCCATGGTGAATCGACCGCCGCACTGTCCACGGCCAAGTTCGAAATCGACACACTTATATTCTCGTATCGGGAAGATGCCACTGCGGACAATGCTCGAGCCAAAAGGATATCTAAAGAGGATAAGCTCAAGCTGACTCAAGCCCTTGATCATGCTCAACTAAGATCTCGGAGGCAGGCTCTCGAGGAAGCACATGCGGGGGGCTTCGATATTTCTACTGAGATCGGAAGAGTGAGGGTCCTAGAAGAGGAAGCAGCAACTCTGCTTACTTTCGGTGATGATTCGGCCAGTGGCTCAGAAGATGATGAAGATGAAGTCGAAGTCCTCGAGGGGAAGGAAATCGCTGACGACCAGGAGGTCGAGGGCCAAACAGTTGATGGCACTATTCCTGAAGGGACTTCATCCGATCAAGAGACCCCGACGGTAGATTAGGCCTCTATTTGTTTCTCTTTTGTGTAATGGATCCAAGCATGAGCTTTGTGAATATGTTTCACGAACGTTTATTATATATGAAAGAATCTTTGCTTTTTGTCTTTTCCCCTCTTTCCTCTGCTTTTTTCGAATAAATTCTTATGCTTGTCGTCGAGGCTTTGTAAGCTTGATTTTGCCTCATCGAGGTCTTATGATTAGTCCTCGAGCGAGATGACCTCGACCTTCCTATTGAGGGTATGCCCTTTTAGGGGTCTTATAAGTTCGATATTATGGCCTTGTCCTCGATATTGGGGTTATGCCCTTTTAAGGTTTTACAAGTGTTGTGTCGCCTCATTGAGGTCTTACAAATTGGCCCTTAGGGTCTTTAGATTGGGTTGATTCGACCTCTAATAAGGCTGTAGTTTTCCCCCATTTTGGTTAAAGACTTTTAAAATTTGGGTTATGCCTTGGCATGTTTTGTGTTCGTCCGACTCTTCGATGGCTCGAATAAGAACCTCTATTATAAGTCGATATGCGACGATAATTGAGTCCCTCTGAGGTTTTCTCGAAGGCTGATTGTTTTGAAGCCTTTTCACTGTTCGGAGCTGATATTATCGAAGCTCCTTTGCTTATGCCGAGGGTGGCCTGATTAATCGATTCTTTTCGAAATATTTTCAAAGTATTTGAAGGCCTTTAGTTTTAGGGCAGCGGTCGAACGTCTGCGAGCCGCGTTAATTCGGCCGTAGCCTTTTTATATGACCATAGTCTTTATGTTCGACTGTAGTCTTTATGTTCGACCGTAGCCTTTAGTCCCCGTGTGAGATGACCTCAGCGTCTATATCGAGGGTATGCCTTTTTAGGGTCTTACAAGTTCGGATATATAGCCTTGGCCATAATATCGAGGTTATACCTTTTTAAGGTCTTGTAAATTTGGGTGCGCCTCGTTGAGGTCTTATAGATTTGATGCTGCCTTAGTGAGGTCTTACGAGCTCGAAGTTGAAGTTGCCTCATTGAGATATGACAAATTCGATGCTGCCTCAGTGAGGTCTTACAAGCTCAAAGTTGAAGTTGCCTCATTGAGGTCTTACAGGTTCGAGTCTTTGATGACTCGACGAGCTGACTGTTGATGATAGTCTTCGAATGTTCGAGAGTATTTGGCTCTTGATCTGTTTCATGCAAGAATAGTAAACTTCTTTTGAGGCACAAAGTATTTTGATGAATAGGAATGCTTCTTTGAATGCTCGATACATGCGTACATGTTTTTTTTCCTTCGGGGGCTCGACTATTCTACATGGACACGGTTCGTTTGACCGTTTGGTCCATTACAACATTGATCTATCGAGGCCTTTTTTAGCATAACTTGCTTTCTTCGAAAGAGTAACCTCCGAGGGTGATGCCCCCCAGTATTCGAGGTTGATTGAAAAGAAGCCTTGAATAGTTGTTGATTTTTCCTTAGGTAGAATATAGGTGTTGCCTCATTAAAACCTTGCCGGTAAAATCAATTTAGGATAAAACCCGATCTAAGGGAAAAAGAGTGCAACGCATGCTTTAAAACCCAAGGTCTTTGAATTGACGGTTGCCCTTATTTCTCTCAAGCGAACATCTTTGAAAGGTTATTGTGGAACATACAAATGAAAAGGGAAGGATATAACTTAGCAATAATAGTGTTTGAGCATTGATATGTTCCAATTGCTTGGCATTTTCTCGCCTTCCATGGGGCTAAGTTTGTAGTATCCTTTGCCTACTACTCCGAGGACGCGGTACGATCCTTCCCATCTAGGGCCTAGCTTCCCTTCGTTTGGGTTTTGAGTGTTGAGGGTGAATTTCCTTAGAACTAAGTCCCCGAATCCAAAGTATCGGAGGTTTGTTCTCCTGTTGTAGCATCTTTCAATCCTTTGTTTTTGAGTGGCCATTCGAACTAACGCGGCTTCACACTTTTCATCTAGCAGCTCGAGGGCGGTGTCCATTGCCTCATTTTTTGAGTCCTCGGAGGGCATGCTGGAATTTGGTTCTTGGTTCTCCGACCTCGACCGGTATCAATGCCTCGAACCCATATACCAAATAGAACGGGGTCCCCCATGTGCTTGACTTCGAAGTTATTCAATATACCCATAGTACTTCGGGCAACACTTCTCTCCATTTTCCCTTTGCATTCTCGAACCTCTTCTCCAGGTTTCGAATGATAGTTTTGTTCGTGGACTCGGCCTGACCCTTCGTGCTTGGTTAGTAGGGCGTTGATAGGATCCTTTTGATTTTATGATCCTCGAGGAACTTCTTCACTTTGCTGCCGATGAACTGCTTCCCATTGTCACATGTGATCTCAGAGGGGATCCCGAATTGGCAGACAATGAGGTCCCATATGAAGTCGATGACATCCTTTTCTCTTATCTTCTTGAAGGCCTGCGCTTCTACCCATTTTGAGAAGTAGTCAGTCATAAATAAGATAAATCAAGCTTTACTTGGCGCTGTTGGGAGGGGATCGATAATATCCATACCCCATTTCATGAATGGCCATGGGGACATGACCGAATGCAGTTGTTCACCGGGTTGATGCATCATCAGTGCAAATCTTAGGCATTTTTCACATCTTCGAACAAATTCCTTGGTGTCTTTTTCCATGCTATCCCAGTAGTAACCTGCTCTGATTACCTTTCGAACTAAGGAGTTGGCTCCGGAGTGGTTTCCACAAGAGCCTTCGTGGATTTATCGTAGCACATAGTCGGTGTCCCCCGTTCCCAAGCATACTATTAGTGGCCCGTCGAAGGTCCTTCTGTATAGTGTTCCATTCTCATCGAGTGAAAATCGGGTTGCCTTAGCTCCAAGGGCCCTCGATTCCTTTGGATCCGTGGGGAGCTTCCCATGTTTCAAGTAGTCAATGTACTTGTTCCTCCAATCCCATGTTAGTATTGCTGAGTTGACTTCAGCATGACCTTCTTCGATCACCGATTTGGATAGCTGCACAACAGTCCCCGGGAGTATGTCATCCTCTCCGACAGACGATCCGAAGTTTGCGAGTGGTCTCACTGTTTTGTTCTCGAGGTACATGGATTAGGGTCCATTCTTTCAAATGGTGCAACGTAACTTGAAGCTTGTCTAAGTATCTTTGCATCCTATCTTATCGAACCTTTTAGCTTCCGTTCACTTGGTTTACAACTAGAAGAGAGTCGCATTTTGCTTCGATGACCTCTGCTCCCAGGCTTTTGGCCAGTTCGAGACCTGCAATCATGGCCTCATACTCGGCCTCATTGTTAGTCAATTTCGAAGTTTTTATAGATTGTCTAATTGTGCCACCCATAGGTGATCTTAAAACTACGCCAAGACCCGACCCTTTCACATTCGAGGCACTGCCAGTGAAAAGGGTCCACACCCCAGATGACGTGACTGCTTTCAACAATAGTTCTTTCTCTACCTCGGATACAAGGGCAGGCGTAAAGTCGGCCACGAAGTCTGCCAAAATTTGGGACTTGATAGCCGTTCGGGGTTGATAATGTCATACCTCTCGAGTTCGATGGCCAATTTGGCCAATCGACCCGATAATTCGGACTTATGCAAAATAATTCAAAGGGGGTACGTAGTTAAAACATATACACGATGGCATTGAAAATAAGGTTTCAATTTACGAGATGCACTTATTAACGCAAGAGCTACTTTTTCTAAGTGCGGATACCTAGTTTCAGCATCTCTTAGGGTCCGACTCTCATAATAGATAGGGAATTGCATACCTTGTTCTTCTCGAACTAACACACCACTTATCGCTACCTCAGACACAACCAAATATAAGTATAGCATTTTTTCCTCCTTCGAGGTATGGAGCAGAGGTGGGCTCGAGAGATACCGCTTTAGTTCTTCCAAGGCATGTTGGCATTCTGGAGTCCACTCGAAATTTTTTGTCTTCTTGAGTAGGGAGAAGAAGTGGTGGCTCCGATCTGATGACCTCGAGATGAATCGGCCTAAGGACGCTATCCGCCCGGTCAGCCGTTGTACTGCTTTCACATTGTTTACCACAGTGATTTCCTCGTTGTCCTTTATTTTGTCGGGATTGATCTCGATTCCCTGTTCGACACCATAAAGCCCAAAAATTTTCCCGATCTGACAATGAAGGCGCACTTCTCGGGGTTGAGCTTCATGTTGTACCTTCTAAGGATATCAAATGTTTCCTGTAAATGAGTCAAATGGTCCTCTGCGCGCAGGGACTTAACTAGAATGTCATCAATGTAAACTTCCATAGATTTGCCTATTTGATGTTCGAACATCTTATGAACTAGGCGTTGATACGTGGCTCCCGCATTTTTAGCCTGAAGGGCATTACATTATAACAATATGTACCATACTTCATGATGAACAAAGTTTTTTCTTGGTCTTCCGGGTTCATTTGAATCTGATTGTACACGGAGTAGGCATTGATAAATGCAAGGATATCGTGGCCATTTGTGGCATCGATCAAGCGATCGATGTTGGGCAATGGGAATGAGTCCTAAGGGCATGATTTGTCCAGGTCTTTATAATCCACATTCTTAATTTATTTTCTTTTTTGGGGACTACTACCACATTAGCTAACCATTCTGGATATTTCACCTCCCTAATGGATCCTATTTTGAGGAATTTTTTTACCTCGTCTTTGATGAATGCATGTTTTACCTCAGATTGAGGCCTCCTTTTTTGTTTCATCGATTTGAACCCGGGGTCGACACTTAGTCTATGGGTGGTTACTTCTGGCGGGATCCCTTTCATGTCTAAATGGGACCAAGCAAAGCAATCAATATTATTAATAAGGAGTTGAATGAGTTTTCTCTTGAGTTAGGGGGTTAATCCCATTACTAGGTATACCTTTCGGTCTGGAAGATGCTCGATCAAAACGGCCTATTCAAGTTCTTCGACCATCGAATTTGTTGCGTCCGATTCTTCGGGAGAAATGAAGGCTCGAAGAGTGATGAAGTCTTCTTCATCATCCTCCACCAACTGTTCACATGCCACTTGCCTCTCAGGGATCTGCTTGTTTTTTGACTTCTCCAAAGCGGGAGATGTCGATGTTGATGTCATGTCATGTACCGCGAGCATCTCCTTTGCTGCATGCTGATCTCCGTACATCGTTTCCTATGTATCCATGGCCTTCCAAGTAAGGCATTGTACCTCATATCACCTTCGATGACATAAAACTTGGTATCTTCAATTGTACCAGCCACGTTGACTGGGAGGATGATTTCCCCTTTCGTTGTCTCACCTGCCATGTTGAATCCATTGAGGACTCGAGAGGCCGGTGCGATCTGATCGAGCAGCCCGAGCTGCTCCACCACTTTCGACCTGATTATGTTGGCCGAACTGCCTGGATCCACGAGCACACGTTTACTTTGAACTTTATTCAAAAGGAAAGAGATTACCGATGCATCATTGTGAGGCTGAGACAAGGCCTTAACATCTTCTTCACTGAATGTAAGAGCATCCTCGAGTATGTAACTTTGAGTTTGCTTTTCCTTTGTGATGGATACTTTTGTTCGTTCAAACGAAGGCCCCTGCGGGACATCAACTTCTCCAACAATCATATGAATGATATGTCGCGGTTCTTCCTGTTCGTTTTTCCTGTTCGCCCCTCCTTCTCGAAATTGATTCTTAGCTCCGCGCTGAGGAACTCTCAAAGGTTCCCTTTGCTGATCAACTGGGCTACCTCTTATCGAAGTTGTCTACAATCCTCGGTCCTATGACCGTGAATGCCATGGTAGTTTCATATTAAGTTGGGGTCCCTTTGGGAAGGATATGACTACACGGGCTTCGGCCACCCAGTATCTTTGATTTTACCTACGGTCGATACGACATCTGAGTCATCGATGTTAAAGTTACATTACGACAACTGGGGCGCCTTCATTGGTCTCGACTGCCTGTCAAACTCGGTCTTGCTTATAAGTCCCCAGGAATTCTGGCCTCGATCTGTCCCTCGATCGCTTCGAGGTATGTCCCATCTCGAAGTGTTTATTCGATCTCCAACATATGGTTGATATCTCTCCTTGCTCGGCCTCGCTTCTCTTTCTGGATTTCCGAATTCCTTGGAAAACAACCTACTTGGGTATACTGAACCCGTGGGGGTTCCCTATTGGTCGTTCTCGACCCTTATTGGTACATGTTGTGGTCATTCGCCCAAGTTACAGCGGGATATTCTATCAAATTTTGTTTCAACTGCTTCGAAGCTATTGATCTTTGTTCGTTCAAGTCCTGAGTGAAGGCCTGTACTGTCCAATCATCAGAGACTGGTGGTAATTCCATTCGCTCCATCTGAAAGCGAGATACGAACTCCCTTAACATCTCGTTCTCCCTTTGTCTGACTTTGAAGACATTAGACTTTCTTGTAGTGACTTTTATGGCACCGACACGTGCCTTCACAAAGGAGTCTGCCAACATGGAAAACGAATCTATCAAGTTCGGGGGTAGGTTATGATACCACATCATGGCCCCCTTCGACAGTGTTTCTCCAAATTATTTCAATAAGACGGACTCATTCTCGTCACCCTTTAAGTCGTTCCCTTCTATACCACAAGTATAAGTTGTAATATGATCATTGGGGTCTGCGAGCCCGTTGTAATTCGAGATATCGGGCATCCTGCACTTCTTCGGAATGGGCTTTGGAGCCGCACTCGATGGAAATGGTTTTTGCATGAACTTCTTTGAATCTACCCCCTTCAAGATCGGAGGTGCACCCGGGATCTGATCGACAATCGAGTTATAGGTTTCTACTTTTTTGTCATTAGCTTCTATCTTTTTTTTTCCCGATTCAATTCTTTTGGCGAGGTCCTCGAGCATCTTTATAATAGTGGGGTCTGCTGCTGACCCATTGTTGCTTGATCTTTCTAGTACCTGCTCGACTTGAGGAGTTGTTTCCAGTGCTGTTGTGCTTGGAGTTTTTTGCTGGCTCTGTAGCTGAGCAATAGCCACTTCTTGTGCTTGTAACATCTCAAAAATGACTTGTAGGCTAATTTATCTTTCTTCTCGAGCTGGAGCTTTATGCGCTTTGTGGTGGCCACCTTCGCGCACACTTCCGTCGGTATCAGAGCCTGCATCGATATGCACAGCATTGCGAGAGACCACATTGACGAGGAGTTGTGCTAGTACTACCCCAGGATTTTGTAGTGGTACACCGCTGATTGGGGCCGCTGCACTGTTCTCTCCATGGGCCTCAAGGACATTTTTCTCATGTGCATTCACTAAGTTAGACATTTTTGACCTGAAAACAAAGATTCTTGGACAAGAAAAAGTGTGAAGAATAACTTGTGTTTTCAGAAAACCAGCACTAAAACAATCACTATTATTTTTAGCCCCACGGTGGGCGCCAAACAGTTTACCTTGAAAATGGTATTAACAATTATACTTGATTTTGTGGTTCTAAAAATATGTGGTTTATCTTAATACTAGTTATTTGATAGGAAGTACTAAGTGTGAGTTAGAAAAGTAAGATATACAAACCAATGCTGTCACAGAGCTGGGCCTCGAGCTGGTTTGGGCCTCGAGGTCTAGTTAGGGATGTTAATAATGAGCAATCGATGAATAAACAATGATATTGGGGGCCTTGGGGATAGCCTTTTACGGCTAATGATGGGAAACAAATGAAGACAATTAATGAAGACAATAAATAAAGATCAATGAATCTATGGAGTAATTGTTGAGCATGTTTTTGCAAGAAAAACAGAGAATGTTCTATTGTATTGAATATTCATCATTTTTCTACAAAATGACAGGGGTGCCCTTTATATAGGAAGGGAGAATCCCAACATAGTACATGTCCAATCATGATAAGGAAAAGCTACTGGTACAACTGTATAGTGGCTCAGTACAGACTTGTACTATTCTTGCAGACCTTGTCAGCACTAACCACGTGCCCTTGGGAATTTCCTGCCTCTCCATGACGGTCGTCAATTTTCATACTGCCTCGAGGTATGCTGAGATGAGTCCCCAATATGCTTTCTTGAGGCATGCACCTTGAGGTCAAACTTCATTTTCTACTTTTCCCCCTCGAGGCCGGGCTTGACATGCTTCAGAGGCCTCGATATCGGAGTCCTCGAAATCGACCGTATACATAGCCAAATAGCAATCAAAGCCCTTACCCTCAGCAAAGCCCGAGGGGTACCATCCCGATGAACAGGTGGTCGAGGATAAAGAAGAAGATTTCTTCACCCCTCGAGCCTTCGTTTCCTCCGAGGAATCATATGCAACGAAGTCCACAGTCGAAGAGCTCGAGTAGGCCGTATAGATCGAGAATCTTCCAGAACGAAAGGTATACCTGGGAACGGGATTAACACCTGAACTCAGGAAAAAAATCATTCAATTTCTTATTGATAACAATGATTGTTTCACTTGGTCCCACTTAGATATGACAGGGGTCCCACTAGAGATAACAATCCAGCGACTAACTGTGGACCCCAGGTTCAAACCGGTAAAGCAAAAAAGGATACCTCAGTCTGAGGTAAATCATGCATTCATCAAAAAATGAGGTAACCAAACTTCTCAACATAGGATCCATTAGGGAAGTAAAATACCCCGAATGGCTAGCTAACGTAGTGTTGGTCCCTAAAAAGGGAAATAATCTTAGAATGTGTGTATATTAGAAAGATTTGAACAAAGCATGCCCTAAAGATTCTTTCCCACTGCCTAACATCGATCGATTGATCGACGCCACGACTGGCCACAAGATCCTTACTTTTATCGATGCCTACTCCTGGTACAATAAATTCAAATGAACCCAGGGGACCAGGAAAAGACTTCGTTTATCACAAAGTATGGTACATATTGCTATAATGTAATGCCCTTCGAGCTAAAAAATGCAGGAGCAACATATCAATGCCTAGTTAATAAGATATTCGAAAATCAAAAAGGAAAATCTATGGAAGTTTACATTGATGACATACTAGTTAAGTCCCTGCGTGCAGAGGACCATTTGACCCATTTGCAGGTAACGTTCGACATCTTAAGAAAGTACAACATGAAACTCAACCCCGAGAAGTGCGATTTTGGAGTCGGCTCGGGCAGATTCTTGGGCTTCATGGTGTCTAACAGGGGGAACGAGATTAACCCAATAAAATCAAAGCAATTGAAGAGATCACCGTGGTAAACAATGTGAAAGCCGTGCAGCGGCTGACCGGGCATATAACTGCCTTAGGCCGGTTTATCTCAAGGTCTTCAAATCAGAGTCATCATTTCTTCTCCCTACTCAAGAAGAAGAACAACTTCGAATGCACTCCAGAATGTCAATAAGCCTTGGAAGAATTAAAACGGTATCTCTCGGGCCCACCTTTGCTCCATACTCCGAAGGAGGATGAAATACTATATTTATATTTGGCCGTATCCGAGGTAGCGGTAAGTGGAGTGTTGGTTCGGGAAGATCAAGGTACGCAATTTCCTATCTATTATGTGAGTCGGACCCTAGGAGATGTTGAAACCAAGTATCCACATTTAAAAAATTTAGCCCTTACATTAATAAGTGCATCTATGAAATTGAAACCATATATTCAACATCATCATATATGTGTATTACCTACATATCCACTCCGAAACATTTTGCATAAGCCCGAATTATTGGGCCGAGTGGCCAAATGGACCATCGAACTTGGAGGATATGATATCGAATATCAACCTCGAACGGCTATCAAGTCTCAAATTTTGGTAGACTTCGTGGCCGATTTTACGCCTTCCCTCGTGCTCGAAGTAGAGAAAGAATTCTTGTTAAAAACGGGCACATCATCGGAGGAACCCTCTTCACTAACGGTGCCCCAAATGTGAAAGGGTCCGGGCTCGGTATAGTTTTAAAATTGCCTACGGGCTGCGTCATTATACAATCTATAAAAACTTCAAAATTGACTAACAATAAGGCTGAGTATGAGGCCATGATTGCAGGTCTCGAACTAGCCAAAGGCCTAGGAGCAGAGGTCATCGAAGAAAAATGTGACTCTCTTTTGATGGTTAACCAAGTAAATGGAAGCTTCGAGGTCCGAGAAGATAGGATGCAGAGATACCTAGACAAGCTTCAAGTGACATTGCATCACTTGAAAGAGTGGACCCTGGTCAACGTGCGAGAACAGAATAGCGAGGCCGATGCACTCGCAAACTTGGGTTTGTTTGTTGAAGAAGATGACATAGTCTCGGGGACTATCATATAACTATCAAAGTCGGTGATCGAAGAAGTTCATGCAGAAATCAACTCAACGAGCCTAACATGGGATTGGAGGAACAAGTATGTCGACTACTTCAAACTTGGGAAGATCCCCGTGGACCTAAAAGAATCGAGGGCCCTTCTAGCCAAAGCAGCCCGATTTTCACTTGACGAGAATGGAACATTGTACAGGAGGACCTTCAACGGACATTTGGTAGTATGTTTGGGACCAGGGGACACTGATTATGTGCTACGAAAAATCCACGAGGGCACTTGTGGAAACCACTCCGGTGCCGACTCCTTGGTTTGCAAGGTGAATAGAGAGGGATATTACTGGGATAGCATTGAAAAGAACACAAAGGAATTTGTTCGAAGATGTGATAAATGCCAAAGATTTTCACCGATGATACATCAACCTGGTGAACAACTACACTTGGTCCTATCCCGGTGGCCATTCATGAAATAGGGGATGGATATCGTCGGCCCAATGCCAACGATGCTAGGTAATGCTCGTTTTATCTTATTTATGACTGATTATGTTACACCCCATGTTTTCGTACGTGAGAGTACATCGTAAGTCAATTGATGTAAGATCAGAAATAAGATTATATTTGATGGAATATAAAGTAAGTTAATCTTGTTACATTGGAGGTTACAAATATTTAAGATCATGAATAACGAGTACCAAGAGGTTTGGAAAAGTTAGAAGCTAAACCAATTGAAGAAAATAAGTTTCGTCGAAAGTCGATGAGTTTGGAATGTGGTAACATATACTTTAGGGTGCGACTATGGTTCATTACATGATAAGGAGGTTATGCTATGAGTTAATTTTTATCGTATGATAGTTGTGTTATACATTTTGAAGTCAAGCAAGTTTTGGAACAAAAGTCGGCAAAGGTCTTCACAAGTTACACTCATAATGTGCTTAAAATTAGGTCAAACGTAACTGAGATTGTCTCCCAATATAATTTAAATTATTGGATGATATTCCAACCAAATTTAAGATCTATGAGTCTAGTTTTTAATGCATTAAACCGTTCATCGATACAACGTAGGAGTAGAGAGATATTTGCAGTTTCGCGAGACTGTGCAGACATCATAGAGCTTTTTGAGCAATACATTTCATGTGCTATATGAGGTCTTATTGGGACATATAAAATACCAAATCAAATGTCTTGGAATGATGTTTCCAACTCTCTAAACCGTTCATTCATACGACATCAGCATAAAAATATATAAGCGTCGGAAGATGGACCAATAATAGGGTTCCAAGCTAGCACCTCTTTGACTTTTCCAAACTTCATATATATAAACCTTAAGTCGGCTTTCTCTTCATTATTCACCATAAAACGACCAGATAACACCCATAAACATAACCTCAAGCTATCTTCTAGGGTTTCAAAGAAGATTATCATTCTGGGCATGAAATCGAGAAGAAATAACATCAAAACGATCCCTACGACGTAAGTGTCATTATACCGCCTCTCCTTTTTATTTGTAGTTAGAGTTTTGGAAGGTACTTCATAGTTAATAAACGTCTAATACCTGTATTTAATTGTTTAAATATCAAGGAAGGTTGATAAATATGTTTCGTAATAGTTAGAACTCGCGGGACGGTGATCGGAAGCCGTGAGTTCAAGTTATTTGACTTGTAGCGGACTGTTTTGTGTTGTTGTTGGGCTGCATGTTTTACTACTGTTTTGTGGACTTTTGGAGGAGAAATAGTGTGGAGAAACACCATATAGATGTAGGGTTGTGAGCTGGTCGTTCGTTGTAACGTTTTTGGGTCGTTTGACACGACTACGGTGGTCGTCTTATGTGTGAAGTGATTAGGTTGTGTGTGGACTGTTTTGGGAGGCTCAATATGATTATTATTGATGTTGTTTGGGCTGTCTGGTTATTGTCTGACCGTTATGAATTCATATAAATAGGGGAGGTGCTGTCCTTTTCATCGTAAAATAGGTTGGGGTCGATACATAATAGTTATGACGCTTAAACGATAACGATAGTGTCGTTTCTCTTATTGTAGATTAAGGAGTTGTGACATTTGCGTAGCTTGAGGTTGGGGCAGTATATACAAGGTATGTGAGGCTATCCCTTTCCTTCTTTTGGACGACTCCGATTGTAAATAATGCTATGAACGAGCTTTCAAAGATACTCTATTCTTAGAAACTAGCAGTATTTACATTGTTTCCCTTATTATGGAACAATTAATGTTGAGGTTGCTTCTCTTATTCTTATGTTATCAATGTTGTTGGTACTTCCTGATTCTTATAAGATTCTCGATGAAGAGTTAGCCCTAATGATGTGTACGGAGAATATCGACCTTACGTCGCTCCGAAATGTTCAGAACATGATTCCAATGAGTCCTGCATGCATTATATATATGTATCTATTTTACTCTACCGATCCGCGCTATAGTCGGCCGGGTATGGCACCTATTGTGCAACCACTGATCAGTTGGGTTTACCGAGTCCTCTTTGAGGCCGGGTATGATATGATGATGATGATGCCCACAGAGGCGAATGTTCTATGATGATGATGATGCCCACACAGGCAGATGTTTAAAAAGATTATGTGTTTATATGTATCATGAATTTCATGTTAATGTCTCTTAGAAGCACTCAGATGCTACATGTTGTATCTTCTACATCTATCTTTACATTAGTGTTCTTATTTATGCTTTCCTGCCTTACGTACTCAGTACTTTATTCGTACCGACGTCCTTTTATTTGTGGACGCTGCATGTCGTGCTGCAGGTCCTGATAGACAGGTAGACAAAGCTCCCCCACCACAATAGGCTTTCCAGTTCAGCGGTTATAGGCGAGATCCCTTCTCCGGACTTGCCGTGGTCTTGGTATGCATTTTTGTTATAGATATTATGGGTATGTCGGGGCCCAGTTCCGACTATGTTGTATTACTTATGCTCCTTTAGAGGCTCATAGATAGGTGTCGACTCATGTATAGTTTGGTATGCCTTGTTGGCTAATTTTTGTTGTATAGCCTTTCATGGCAGCTTTGTAGCTCGTACCTTTTATGTAGTTTCTTAGCAGTCTTGTTATCCCATGTGATGTATGTTCATGATCCATATCTACCATTTATATTGATCTCGTTATCCCTTAAAGATAATAAGAAGGTTAGATAAAATGTACGTTGGTGCTCGGCAAGTATGGCCCGGGTGCTAGTCATNTAGGTCTGCCCTTGGGGTTGTCTATGAGCCGTGTCTAGTAGAGTCTTGTTTATGGGTGTGTTGTGCACCACACTTATAAGCAAGAGGCTACAGGGCATTTAGGATTGTTACTCTTTCTTCTTACTCTAGATCGTGTGGTAGAGCTCAATCGTAAGGACTCAATTTCCTCAATTCTATCTTATTTATAATACGAAGATGCATACATCTAGAAAGATGGATGGCAAGAGATTGCAATGTGGCTGTGGAAGAGCTGAGTCAGAGGAGCTCAATTTTGCATCATGCTTATGATGAGTAAATGTGAGGGCTTCAGCAGATCATGTGTGTACTAAGGTGTGTTAGTTTCTTAATAAGGAGCTCTAAGGAAATAATATCTATCTACCCATATGGTAAAAAGAAATAAGAGAATTAGAAGGTAGATACGAGTTTTAGCAAGTAAAAGAAGCAAGATGAAGAATGGTACGAGGTACCTAGTTACAAAAGATTATCAGTATTTATAATTCTGACAGAGAAATATAAGCATTTTTAGTTACTTTCAACGGTAACAGAGATATCTACAGTTGTCCATTCGAATCTCAATTATGCCCTATGGGAGCTAACTGAAATAATTTAAGAGAAGGATAGGATATCAGGATCCAGCTGGGATTAGAGTAACCGAAAATTGTGGATAGATTGTTATCATTATTTAACATTTTTGAAGGGTAGTGCAGAACATGGTAATAGTTCTCATTTGGAGATAGCCATATGGTCACTCTAGAATAGAACAGTCAGATATGAATACTAGAATATTCAGAAATTTCAGAAGATAGGCACTAGGATCCTAGAAGGGATAAATATTTGCCTTAGTATGGCTCCAACCACTAGTAAAAAAAAAAAAAGAAGAAGAATGTTAGGCGTCCCGAAAAGCCAGTGATATGAAGCAGGGGGAGCTAAATGTGAAAGAACGTCATGTTGAAGTCTTTATAATAGGGCGATAGACAGAGATATTAGCATGAGAATAAGAAGAGAGTAAATGAAACATTATGAGTAAGAGGTGATAAATGAGTAATAGCGGTAATCAGAATATGGTATAATGATAAAGTCTATAGTCAAGTGAAGGGAAAAAAAAAAGAGGAGACAGACCTTGAGACAATACAAAAAAGTGTAAGCCATAAAGCCATACCCTCATTTCGAGAAATGAGTTGGTGACTCACACGTGATTACCATAAGGAAAAGTTAGACCCCCCAAGTAATAGAAATTAGTATGGGATAGTAAACAAGAAAAAAAATCGAATATGAATTAGGGATCAAAGGAATTGGTAATAGTCGACATCGTTTCAAAGATAGTGTTTCGACAATAATAGAATGAACAATAGAAGAATAACCTTTAAATGTCATTCATGAAGACGCTTCCCTAAAACAAGCACTATGAGTAGAGTTAAGCTTAAGGGATTAAATGTGACAGTTATACCACGTGTCACCCTTGTGTGTACGAAATTCAATTATACCTAGTGTAGAAGGGTTACCGCAAGGCGAGTAATGTCTGTGAAGATGTAGAAACAAAATGCCAAAGATGAAGAGGTAAATATCGAATGGTAAAGGAAGAATGTGGTAAAAAGGTGAAAGGAATAAGATTGAATTTATTCATATCCTATAGATATAATATAACTCCAGAACATTTTGCATGCATGATTTTGGGGAGAATCAATAAGCGTTTCACACTCGATGATATTGAAATATAAGTGGGAATGAAAACTCGATACATAAGGATCCCGTACAAGAGGTAAGTTACAAAGGACATAACCCAAGAGGCGTTACATAAAATAAAGATATGAGAGTGGACCAATGGGTAGTCAGTAGTTGATTCAGGAAGAGCCTAGTTATGGATAGATAGGAGGATATAGGCAAATTAGTAGATCATGCAAGATAAACGTAGTGAAACCCAGCATAGGAAATTCAGTCTCTTAGATACAAAATCGTAATCCTCGAGAAATATTCAGACATGAGTTGGGGTAGTAGAAGGTACAATATAAGTGTTACGAAAATAAAAGAGAGTGCCACAATGGATACAACCGAAATTTCAATTCAGAAGAAACCCTACAAGCACAGGGGCATGGAGGTAAGTAACTAAGGATAATGATAGGCGAGTAAGAACATCAGAAATACCGTCAAATATACAATGTAATAAGGTCTCAAATTTATAAGAGTTAGAAGTTCTTCCCTAATTAATACAACGAAAGACTAGCTGAGGAAATAAGGAAGCAGGCTTCAACATAACCATAGTGACCTAAAGTAGAAATAGTCTTGTAACAACAGTCTCACTATAATGTTGTATGCACTCCATAAGAAATTGGAACCTATCATAGCTAATGAACGGAAGGAGAAAAAAAAATCAATCAAAAGTTGATAATTGAGATCATATGAGTTATAGAGAACTCCCGTATTCATGGGCACTAAGATAGTCCAAGTATCCATGCAGCAAGTGGCAGAACGACCAGGAAAGTAATTGTTTACATTTAAATACAACTGAGAAGGTGTGAAAGGAAATCAATGGTGCTAACATAATGAAAGGAAGGTTACAAGTAGTATAAGTAGATGTGCGTAGGTCGTAAGCTAAAGTATGGTAGAGAAACAAGGTTTTAGCTAGGCAGGAGTAAGGATAAGAAAAGGTGAGCGAGAAGGTGATGAGAATAGGTAATTCATCGGGATTAAACCCATCACAACAAGAGAGCTGATGGTTTCCATACAGTTATAAAAATCTCAGTATATCATGAGTGAACTCAAAGGAGTTTAAAATTAGGAACATTTAGAAGCGATAGAATGCTACCATGGTAGTAAAGTAAGGGTGTAATTGTGATAAATGATAAGAGGATGAAGTTTAGACCTTTGATTGAGTAATGATTTAGAGAACAAGTATTTCATGAACTGCACGGGATTAAAATACCCCCATAAGATAAATCACATTGGGATGCTATGAAATACAGTTATTGCATTATAGTATCGTCCCTAAGTGGATCAGGAAAATCACTTCAGATGTTCCCCGATGAGACGTGAGCCCTAGTGATGATATATTACATAAGATATTTTAAATTATCAGTGGTAGATTATAAATCAATATGAAGGTGAATCAACAATGGATGGATGAAAGTTACAAAGTATGAGATGAGATTATGATGTCATTATTAAGATGGACGGTAATAAGGAAGCATTAAATGGTTTAGATTTATACATATAGGATAAGCGGTGAGAGAAAAACCTGGAGTTGGGTGGCAAGTCTCCATAATAATAAACCGAAGTAAGAGTTATGGTATAGTATGACCTACCTAGTAGTGGTAAAGCCATAAGCATAGATAACTGAGGCTATGAAACAAGATATAGCAATAGTCATAAGTTCAACAAAGTACCAAACAAAGAACTTTAGTACACCTATAGATGCCTAGAGGGACAACTTGTCATAGTACAATATATGTTCACCAAGTGAATCCTAAATATAGGTTAAAATCTAACAGGAAATAAAAAAGGAGATAAGAGTCGCATTGGCGCACATTCCAGGTTAGAATTGTCTAGGCTGTGAAAGAAGGTAGAAATAGTCATGACATTGAAAGGAGTTCGACCACAAGTCGTGGTGTTAGAAAGAGGCCTAAAGGGAGGAAAGTTCTAGCCTTTGGATTTATTCACCGAACAACTCCCTAGATTGAAAAGACAATATTAAATTATTCATACGATTTATTGCTTAAGATATGAAAAAGTGCAGTAGTCAACATTCGAGGACGAATGTTCCAAAGGGGGGAATGATGTTACACCCCATGTTTTCGTACGTGAGAGTACATCGTAAGTCAATTGATGTAAGCTTAGAAATAAGATTATATTTGATGGAATATGAAGTAAGTTAATCATGTTACATTGGAGGTTAAAAATATTTAAGATCATGAATAACGAGTACTAAGAGGGTTGGAAAGCTTAGAAACTAAACCAATTGAAGAAAATAAGTTTCGTCGAAAGTCGACGAGTTTGGAATGTTATAACATGTACTTTCGGGTGAGAGTATGGTTCATTACATGATAAGAGGTTATTATATGAGTAAATTTTATTGTATGATAGTTTTGTTCTATATTTTGAAGTCAAGCAAGTTGTTGAAAAAAAGTCGGCAAAGGTCTTCACAAGTTACACTCATAATGTGCTTAACATTAGGTCAAATGTAACTGAGATTTTCTCCCAATATACTTGAAATTATTGTATGATCTACAAAAAAAATTTCGTATCTATGATTCTAGTTTCCAATTCATTAAACCGTTCATCGATACGACTTAGGAGTAGAGAGATATTTGCAGTTTTGCGAGACTGCGCAGACATCATAAGTGACAAGTAGGTGGATTACTAGAGCTTTTTGAGCAGTACATTTCATGTGCAATATGAGGTCTTATTGTGACATATAATATACCAAATCGAATTTATTGGAATGTAGTTTCTAGCGCTCTTAACCATTCATTCACATGACATCAGCATAAAGAGATATAAGCGTCGGAAGATGGACCAATCCTAGGGTGCCAATCTAGCACCTTTTTGACTTTTCCAAACATTATATATATAAACCTTAGGTCGGCTTTATCTTCATTATTTAGAGTAAAACGACCATATAACACCCATAAAAATAACCTCAAGCTATCTTCTAGGGTTTCAAAGAAGATTATCATTCCGCGCATGAAATCGAGAAGCAATAACATCAAAACGATTCCTACGACGTAAGTGTCATTATACCGCCTCTCCTTTTTCTTTGTAGTTAGAGTTTTGAAAGGTAGATCATAGTTAAGAAACGTCTAATATCTGTATTTAAGTGTTTAAATATCAAGGAAGGTTGATAAATATGTTTCCTAATAGTTAGAACTCACGGGACGGTGATCGGAAGCTGTGAGTTCGAGTTATTTGACTTGTAGCGGACTGTTTTGTGTTGTTGTTGGGATGCATGTTTTACTAATTTTTTGTGGAGTATTGGAGGAATAAGAGTGTGGAGAAACACCATATAGATCTAGGGTTGTGAGCTGGTCGTTCATTGTAACATTTCCGGGTCGTTTGACACGACTACAGTGGTCGTCTTATGTGTGAAGTGATTAGGTTGTGTGTGGACTGTTTTGGGAGGCTCAATATGATTATTATTGATGTTGTTCGGGCTGTTTTGTGATTTTTTTGACTTGCGTGAAGTCATATAAATAGGGGAGGTTCTGTCCGTTTCATCGTAAAATAGGTTTTGGTCAATACATAATTGTTATGATGCTTAAACGATAACAATAGTGTCGTTTCTCTTATTGTAGATTAAGGAGTTGTGACATTTGCGTAGCTTGAGGTTGGGGAAGTATATACAAGGTATGTGAGTCTATCCCTTTCCTTCTTTTTTAGGACTCCGATTGTAAATAATGCAATGAACGAGCTTCCAAAGATACTCTACTCTTAGAAACTAGCAGTACTTACATTGTTTCCCTTCTTATGGAACAATTGATGTTGAGGTTGCTTCTCTTATTCTTATGTTATCAACGTTGTTGGTACTTCCTGATTCTTATAAGATTCTCGATGAATAGTTAGCCCTAATGATGTGTACGGAGAATATCGACTTTCCGTTGCTCCGAAATATTCAAAACATGATTCCAATGAGTCCTGCATGCATTATATATATGTATCTATTTTACTCTACCGAGCCGCACTACAGTTGGCCGGGTATGGCACCTATTGTGCAACCACTGATCAGTTGGGTTTACCGAGTCCTCTTTGATGCCGGGTATGATATGATGATGATGATGCCCAGAGAGGCGAGTATTCTATGATGATGATGATGCCCACAAAGACGGATGTTTAAAAAGATTATGTGTGTATATATGTATCATGCATTTCATGTTAATGTCTCTTAGAAGCACTCAGATGCTACAGGTTGTATCTCCTACATCTCTCTTTACATTAGTGTTCTTATTTATGCTTTCCTGCCTTACGTACTCAGTACTTTGTTCATACTGACGTCCTTTTATTTGTGGATGCTGTATGTCATGCTACAGGTCCTGATAGACAGGTAGACAAAGCTCCCCCACAACAATAGGCTTTCCAGTTCAGCGGTTATAGGGGAGATCCCTTCTCCGGACTTGGCGTGGTCTTGGTATGCATTTTTGTTACAGATATTATGGGTATGTAGGGGCCCTGTTCTGGCTATGTTGCATTACTTATGCCCCTTTAGCGGCTCATAGACAAGTGTCGATTCATGTATAGTTTGGTATGCCTTGTTGGCTAATTTTTGTTGTATAGTCTTTCATGGCAGCGTTGTAGCTCGTACCTTTTATGTAGTTTCTTAGCAATCTTGTCATCGCATGTGATGCATGTTCATGATCCATATCTACCATTTATATTGATCTCGTTATCCCTTAAAGATAATAAGAAGGTTAGATAAAATGTACGTTGGTGCTCGGCAATTATTGCCCGAATGCGAGTCATGATCCTCCAGTTTGGGTCGTGACAGACTACTTCTCAAAATAGGTAGAAGCGCAGGCATTTGAAAAGATAAGAGAAAAAGAAGTCATCAACTTCATATGGGACCACATCATATGCCGATTCGGTATTCCCTCTGAGATAACATGCGACCATGGGAAGCAATTCATTGGCAGCAAAGTAATGTAGTTCCTCGAAGATCATAAAATTAAAAGGATCCTATCAAAGCCTTATCATCCAAGTGCAAACGGCCAAGCCGAGTCCACGAACAAAATTATCATTCAAAACTTAAAGAATAGGTTAGATAACGCAAAAGGTAAGTGGAGAGAAGTATTGCCCGAGGTACTATAGGCATATTGAACGACGTTGAAGTCAAGCATGGGGGAGACCCCGTTTTCTTTGGTATATGGGTCCGAGGCATTGATACCAGTCGAGGTCGGAGAGACGAGCGTCAGATTTCAGAATGAAATCGAGGATTTTAACAACGAGGCCATGAACACCTCTCTCGAGCTACTAGATGAAAAATGCGAGGCCGCGTTAGTTCGAATGGCCTCTCAAAAAAAAAGGATCGAAAGGTACTACAATAGAAGAACAGACCTTTGATACTTCGGAGTCGGAGACTTGGTTCTAAGGAAAGTCACTCTCAAGCTTAGCACTATGGAATGCGAGCAACTACCAAACAATTGGAATATATCGTTGCTCAAACGCTATTATTTCTGAGGTATAACCTTCTCCCTTTTTCATTTATATTTCATACTAACTTCTTACAAGTCTTCAATTGGAAATATCGAAGAACCCTCCAACTCGAAGACCTTGGGTTTTAAATCATGCGTTGTACTATTTTCCCTTAGATCGGATTTTATCCCAAATGGGTTTTACCGGCAAGGTTTTTAACGAGGCAACATGTATATGCTACCTAAGGAAAATTCAACAAGTATTCAAGGTTTCTTTTTCAATCAACCTCGAATATTGGGGGGCATCACACTCGGAGGTTACATTTTCAAAGAAAACAAGTCATGCCAAGGAGGACCTCGATAGGAGAATGTTGTAATGGGCCAAACGGTCAAATGAGCCGTGTCCATATAGAATATTCGAGCCCCCGATGGAAAAAACTTGTACGCATGTATTGATTACTCAAAGAAGCATTCTTATTATATCAAAACACTCTGTGCCTCAAAGAAGTCTATTATTTTCACATTTAACGGCTCAAGGGCCAAATACACTCGAATACTCGGGGACTGTCATTGACAGTCAACAGATCGGGCCATCTAAAACTCGAACATATAAGACCTCAGTGAGGCAAACTCGAACATATAAGACATAAGTGAGGCAAAATCGAACTTATAAGTCCTCAATAAGGCAAACTCAAACATATAAGACCTCAGTGAGGCACAATAAAATATATAAGACCTCAATGAGGCATACACGAACTTAAGACCTTAAAAAAGGCATCCCCTTGATATTAAGGCCAAGGCCATCTCGTAGAGGGACTAAAGGCTACGACCATATAAAATACTACGATCATATGAAAGGGCTACGGCTGAAATAATGCGGCTCGGAGACGTCCGACTTCCGCCATAAAACTAAAGGCCTTTAAATACATTGAAAAACCGGTTAAATCAGGCTACCCTTGGCAGAAGCAAATGGGCTTCGATAAAATCAGCCCCGAATGTTGTGAAGGCTTAGAAAAAATCAGCCTTCGAGAAAACCTCACGAGGTCTTCAACTATCGTCGCACATCGATTTGCAATCGAGATTCCAATAAATTGAAGCGTCGAAAAGTCGAACAAATATAAAAACATTCCAAGGAGTAACAAATTTTTACAAGTCTTTAGCCAGAAAGGGGGAAAATTGTAGCCATTTTAGAGGTTGAATTGACCCAATCTAATAAGAGCCTAAGGGCCGACATGTAAGAGCCTAAGGGCCAACCTAAAGAGCATAAGGGCCAACTTAAAAGAGCCTAAGGGACAACCAAAAAGCGCCTAAGGGCCGATGCTTTAAAGCCTAAGGCCCGATACTTAATGAATTTCAAGGCTGAAGCTCACCATCCTCTAGACCTTACGCAGTTCGGACTCGAAAATCCCGAGATAAAGCTTAACTCGAAGATCGGACCCTAAGTGATCACCTATTATTGATCTTTGATCAAACACAAAACCTAAGGGTTTTATTTTTAAGTCCAATACATTGGACTGATTGTCAACAACATCAAATCTCAAAAGTAAAGGCAAGTCAAAAATTAACAAAACAAAGATAAAACAAAACATTCGTTTATATTCAAATGGTGTTCACAAAACCATATTTACAAAGCTCCCACACGGAGCCCTTACACAAAAAGAAGGAAAATGAAAGAAGCCTAGTCTACTGTCGGGATCACCCGACCGGAGGTAGTTTCCTCAAGAGTTGCGTCTTTGATGGCTTGGCCTTCGGCAACCTGATCTTCGGTGGCCTCTTCCACCTCGAGGACTCCGTCTTCGTCTTCACCACTCTCTGAGCCACTAGTAGAATCCTCATCGGAAGTGAGCAGTGGAACCTATTTTTCTTCTAAATCTTTCACTTTCTCAATCTCGGCAGAACCTATTTCCTTGTGAGACACCCAGATGGTGCACACTAAAATAGTATAGCTAGATATGAGTACTAAAAAGATAGGAGCTGGAAACCTTGAAGGGATAAATATTACCTTAGTATGGATTGTGTCCCTAGTAGAGCGAGAACGTTAAGCAACACGAAGAGCCACTGGATGGAGCAAAGGGGAGCTAAAAGCGAAAGAATGTATTGATTCGAGTTTTCAGAATACAGTGATAATTCATAAATTTTAGCGGGGAATAAGAAAAGAGTTAATGAAGCATTATGAGTAAGATATGATACATGGATGAAAACGGTAGATCAAAATATGACATTATCACAGAATCTATAGTCAAGTGAATGAAGAGACGAGAGGTGACAAGCCTTAGGACAACAAAAGAGTATATGACATACAGTCATGTCCTCATTTCGAGAAACAAGTTCGCAACTCTAACGCGATTACCAAAACGGAAAAGTTAGGCCCTAGAGTAATAGAACCATTATGGATTGGTGAACAAGATAAACTAAACATGAATTAGGAACTGAATGATTTGATAATCGTCAGCATCATGAGAATTTCATATTGCATTTCGGCAACATATGAATTGACAATAGAATGAGATCCACGATGAATTCAGAAAATGGTCGTTCAGGGAGATGTTTCCCTAAAGCAAGCGATATGAACAAAGTTAAGCTTATGGGACTGTATATGCTAGTTACACTAAATGTCACCATCCCAACTAAGGAATTTTATTATCCTAGGTACAGAAGGATTACCGCAAGGCGAGTAAGGGTCATCGATGATATGAAAAGATGACAAAAATTGGAAAGGGATGAGATTTCATTTATTCAAATCCTACTTGTATGCTATGGGTTCAAAACATTATTCAAACGACGTCAAGAAAAGGAAGTAAAGGTTCCTGCTCGGGATATTATTAATAGATAAGGAGCCAGTACGTGAGGTATGTTAAGACAAGGAAATAACCCAAGAAAGATGACGCGAAATATGGATATGAGAATGGGCTGATGAGTAGTTAGTAGTTAGTTCAGAAAAAGCCTAGTCATGACTAGACAAGAAGTTACAGATAAATGCGTAGATCATGCAAGGTAAATGTAGTAAACCCCAACATGGAGAATTCAGCCTCGCAGTAATGTTAATACTTGAGATATATTCAAATAGGAGTCAGGGTAGTTAAAGGCACCATATAAGTGTTACGGGGAAAAAAGAAAGTGCCACTGGGAAGGCAGTCAAAATATCAGTTCAGAAGTAACACAACAAGCACAAGGGTACGGAGGTAAGAAACTACGGATGATTATAGGCGAGGAAGGACATCAAAAATTCCGTCGAGTATACGGCGTAATAAGCTCGTAACTTTACAAAAGTCAGAGGGTCCTCCCTAAGTACTACAACAAAAAGACTAGCTGAGGAAATAATGAAGAAGGATTCAACCTAAGCACAACGACATAAAGAGGAAATGGTCGTGTAACAATAGTCTCACAACAACATTGTAATCACTCCAAAGGAAAATGGCACTTACCGTGGCTAATGAATATCGAAGTAAAATCAGAAGTAATATTCAAGATCATATGAGTTGTATGGAATTCCAATATCCGTGGGCACTAAGATAAGCTAATTATGCGTGCAAATACTGGCAGAAAGATAGGGAAAAGTAATTACCTACGTTTAAAGAAAGTTGAAAAGGAACGGAAGGAATTATTCAGTTAATGATCCAAATTTGGTTACGTTATGAACGCACTTAAGAGTTTGTAGTATTATCCATGCAACATAATGTCGACAATCATATAACCGTTGAAGATTCTGGTTTAAGTTAAATGGAAGAATTGAGCCCAGGTCATAGGAAAAGGATCAAAAGTTTAGAAGATTGAATCATGGATATTCCATAGCATCCTTGAAGGGCTAAAGTAATAACTAACATCATGAGCCGTAGATCGGAAGATAGCTTAAGCCTACATAAAGGTTGATCAGAGGGAAGAGGAAACTAAAGAGTTACATCAACGAAGTAAATCAGGAGTCTGATTATGAGGCACAGAAAATTATAGAAATATTGCAGAATTACTCTTAATATCAGAGGTACAAGAGAGATAGTGTAAAAACCATATTCTATAACGACTCTACGATAAAGCTAGTTAGAAGAAGTACTAGCCTTATAGGATGTCAGTATGAAGCTCCCACCGAATTGTGTATGCCCAGTGGTGCAAGTATTGTAATAGAGCTTCAATTTCTGAACGTGAATTATATTTATGTGGAAGGGAGGTCATAAATATAATAGAAGATACGATGCAAGATTTTGAGGTAAGAAAGGTAAAGGGAAACAACATACGAGATACTCAAATTCAGGAGGTTGTGAATAGTCTGTACTACGGATAGAAGGCTAGAAGCACGGGGATTCAGTATCCAGGAATGAAAGTAGCATCGTTAGTGGCATACCTTCCAGTCTATGGTTTCTAAGTACCTAAAGGTCTAATTAGAGAGTAAAAAAAGAGTTAGAGACGATGCGATGTCTCTCTTGATGTTCAATAACTGCATAAGGGAATCGATCACAAGCTAAAGTATGAAAGAACGACAAGGTTTTAGAAATACAGGAGTAAGGATATGAAGAAGTCAAGCGAGAAGGTGACGAAAATGGATAAGTCCTTGGGATTAAGCCCATGAAAACAAGAAGAGCTAATGGTTTCTCTAAGTTATACAGAACTCAGTATAACCCGAATGAACTCAAATAAGTCTAAGACTAATGGCATTTGGAAGAAATGGAATGCTGCCCTGGTAGTAGAATGAGGGTGTAATTGTGATGGATAAAGGATGACGTTTGGGCCTTCGATTTAGTAATGACTTAAAGAGGATTTCACGAATTGTTCGGATTAAAATACCCACATAGGATGGAACACATAAGGAAACTATGAAATACCGTTATGGAAGCATGGTATCGCCCAAGTGAATCAGTCTAATCATTTAAGATGTTCCCCGATAAGGCATGAACCCTAGCGGCAGTATTACGTAAAAGGTTAAGTTATTAGGGGTAGATTATAGATCAATATTGGGGTGAATCAACAATGAATGGATAAAATTTATAATGTATGAGATGATATTCAGCCGTCATTCTTAAGATGAGCGGTAATGTGGAAGCATTAAAGGACATAGATTTATACATATTGGATAAGCAATGAAAGTAACCTGGAGCTTGGTAAGAGACCTCAACAATGGTAAATTGAAGTAAGAGTTATAATATAGTATGACCTACCTAGATGCAGTAAAGTCCCACATATGTATAACTGGGGCTATAAAACATGATATGGCAATATTCCTGAATTCGATAAAGTATCGAGCAAAGAACTTCAGTATACCTATAGATGCCTAGAGGGACATCTTATTAAGATCTGTATATGTTTACAAAGTAAGGCCTAGAAATTGAGGAAAAAGGAGAGAAGATCCGCATAAGCGCACTTACAAGGTCAGAGTCGTACATGCTGCATGATAGAAGGTAGCAACAGTTACAAGACTGGAAGGATTCCGACCATAAGTCCTGGTGTGAGAATGAGGCCTAAAGAGGAGAATGCCCTGGCCTTTGGATATAATCACAAAACAGTTGACTAGATGGCAAGGAGAGTAATAAAGTACTCGGAAGACGTAGGCTATGAAAATGATAAGAGCACTAGTCAACATTCGAGGAAGAATGTTCCAAAGGGGTGAATGATGTTACATCACGCATTTTCGTATGTTAAAGTTTCATTGTAAGTTAATTGACGTAAGCTCGGGGATGAGTTTATCTTGAGGTTAACGTATTTATGCTATTTATAATAAGCGATAAGTAAGTGCCATGGAGGATAAAGGGTGAACGAATGAAAGAAAATGAATTTCGTTGAAGGATACCGATTTGGGATAAAATACGGGTCGAGCAATAATACCCGATATTTATGAACTAGTACCGTACAAGGTACCATATAAACGTGATAGTATGATATATAAAGTATATTAAAAATGAGTAGTATTTTTTTTAGGTAATTTGAGATAATTTTTTAAATTATGCGGGTAATTGATTAATTATCGGGTAACGGGACATTACCTAGTTAATTAATAAAATTAATGGATAAGATTAATCCCGTCCTCCCCCAAAAACGTGGCAGAAGGCCACAAATTGAGGGAATGACTCTTAGTCATTCCATGTCTAGGTGGCTATCTAGGGACAATTAGAATTTCAAGTAAGACTTAATTACAAGTCTTGTCCATTTCATTTGGACAAGAACCAAACGCCCATAATCCAAAAGCTAGAAACATACACCATTTTCCTAGTTCAAAATACTTCAAAGAACAGAAGCTTAATTTTTTCAAAATACTTCAAAGAACAGAAGCTTAATTCCATCCAAATTTTGCGGTTCCAAATTCAATTCCAACGAGAATTGTTAGAATCATAGCAACGTAAAATTTTGCGGTTCTAAAAGAGTACGGTGCAATCTTCACCAAGAATATCATATGGATTTTCCCTACTCCAGGTATGTTAAGGCTAAGCTCTTCCTTCATTTTGGCATGATTTCATAATTACACGAGTTTGATAATGAGGCATAAAGAAAAAATCCATATCCCAGAATTTACGTATATTTTTCTAGTTTTGTAAGTTACAATATTCTCGTTATCTGGACTTCATATTCATTTGAGTATTTCCTTTTTCCAGTCAAGAGGGAAGAGAGTTTATATATACAGTATTACAGTACTTTCATTACCATCGAGCTATAATCGATGGACAGGACCCTATTGGGTAACCTCTAATCAGATGGTAAGTTATATATAGAGCCTACTATGGTCGAATGCCTATGAGTGAGTCTAGTTGGTCGAGATACATAGCCTAATATGGTCGAGATCCTACGAGTGAGCCTACTACGGCAGAGCAGTTATATATATACTGAGCGTTATAGGGCCAGACAACTATTTTACTTACTATATTGAGAGAGTTGAGTCAGTATCAGGAGGTAAGAATGTCTTCAGATTATCTTTGACTTCCAGCGACTTGCAATTATTATATTATCAATTCAGTTTTAGCTTTCAGTATATTCCCTTACATACTCAGCACATTATTTCATACTGACTTCCCTTTTCTGGGGGCGCTGCATTTCATGCGTGCAGGTTCAGACAGACAGACGGGTAGGCCTCCTTATTAAGTGTTGCCCGAGTTCAGCTTGATAGGTAAGCTCTATGCCTTTCGGAGTTGTCGGGTCTAGACTTATGTACATCTTGTATATATATGTATATATGTTATGAGTAGGTCGGGGAGCTGTTCCGATGACAGTATATCCATCATTAGAGGCTTGTAGACATATCCTGTCGGTTAGCGCAGTATGTTGGGCTTGTAGGCCTTGTACATATATTTTGTTGACTTGTCAGTTGTAGTAATTATGACGGCCTTGCCGGCCCAGCTGTATGTTGACATTTAGTCAACAATAATCTTTATGCAGTGTTATATTTTGCATTATGTTGTAATGCGGCCCATGGATAGAGTATACATATCAGAGTCCCTTAGTCGCAAGTGGTACGTAAGGGTAGATGAGGCACCAGGTGCCTGTCTCGCCCTCAGGCTCGGGGCCTGACATGACCTCTACATAACCTTTTCGTCATACCAATCGTTGATCTCACGTGACTGACATCATGGTGGGGATATCGAAGATTCAAGAATTCAAATCGTTTCTTATTTTTTCATTCTAAGAAACGTGGGGACTATCTCTATACGGCCGAAATCGGAGGAGTCTGATTTTGAGGTCTCTGTTGTGCCGAGCCCGAGCTCAGAAGGCTTGAAGCAGGGTTCATATCCGACTGAGTATATACCTCGAGAGAGCACATCGAAGGCCTGACATGATTTACCTCAAGGCAGTACAAAATTGATGACAATCAAGAAGAAGCGGGAAATTCCCAACGACACGTGGTTAGGACAGATAAGATTTGTGAGAGATAGTACATATCCGTACTAGGCCGTTATACAACTGTACCAATAGTATTCTTTTTCATATAAAGGAGACACCAATCATTTAGTAAGATATATCATTCACAACAATATAACTTTCTACTTTGCCTTTTCTTATTTAACGTGCTCTTCAATTATTCCTCAGCTTTCTTATTCGTCATTTATTTTTCATACTTTATTGTTACTAAACTAACCTCGAGACCCCAAGACCATCAAGCTCGAGGCCCTCGATCCTTTAGTAAAACTAGTTTGGTTATCACATTCTTCTTACTTACACTTATCATTTCTTGATTATTAACTAGTATTAGAATAAATCACATATTTTTAGAACCACAAATCATGTATCAATGTTAACACCATTTTCAAGGTAAACACTGTTATTTCTTATAACTTTTAAAATTAAGGAAGGTTTAAATTACTTGGAAATTTATTAAAAAAATAGAAATCACACGGTTAGTTCACAGTTAGCTTGCCTAGCTGCGGCACTGGGCGCCATCACGACCTATCATAGAATTGGATCGTGAAAACATGGTATCAGAGCAATAGGCTCACGTAGGTTTCATAAGTTATGAGCATGCCTAATAGAGTCTTGCGGATCGGTGTGGAGACGTCCGCACTTATCTTCGAGAGGCTATAGGGTGTTAGGAAACTACTCTTTATTCATGTCCTATCGTGGAGTTGATGGTGTATTAAGTTTCTTTCTCTTATTCTCTCACAGGTGGTGAGAATACGCACAACAGACATTCTAGCCCTGGGATGGGCTGCTCCCCCTATTGTTAGAGCCCGAGGCAGAGGTCGGGGGAGGGCACCAGCCCAAGGTAGGGGACAAAGACATCCCAGAGTTAGTCCAGTGATACTACTAGCAGACCCAATAGAGGATCCAATTGTTGAGGATCAGGGCGAAGTACCCGCAGCAGAGCCAGCCTTGGTCGATTTCATGTCAGCATTGGGCTTTCAGGAGGTCATCGGCCGTATGCTATGGTTCATGGATTTTATGACCCAGACATGTTTATTTCTAGCAGACCCGACCACATCTCATGCGGGAGGGGGACCACAGACCCTTACTGCTCAGGCTCCTGGACATGCAACTGCCGTAAATCAGACCCAGAGTACACTTCCCGTAGGCGAAGCCCAGCCAGTTGCAGCAGCTGTACCTGAGCTTAGACCAACTGTGGTCGACGAGCCGCAAAAGCTATTGGATATGTGGACCAGGCTTCAACCTCCTGTCTTCGGGGCTGAGCGACATGAGGATCCCCATGACTTTATTCATAGGTGCAGGGACATTCTGCACAACATGAGTATATTAGAGTCCCATGGGGTGGATTTCACTACTTTCCATCTGGAGGGGAGGGCTCATAGATGGTGAAAATCACATCTTCTCATTAGACCAGCAGTTTCTCCTCCCATGACTTGGGATGAGTTTACACTCCTTTTCTTGGAAAGGTATATTCCACCCTCCCAGAGGGAAGAGTTGCGGTGTCAGTTTGAGCAGCTCCAGCAGGGTCAGATGTCAGGGACAAACTATGAGGCGAGATTCTCTGAGTTGTCTCGTCATGCACTTATAATACTTGCTACTAATGCTGAGAGAGAAGGGAGGTTTGTTGCAGGTTTGCACTCTGGTATTAAAGCCAGTATGGCCCGAGAGGTCGAGATGGGTACTTCTTATCTGCTGGTTGTGGAGATAGCTCAGAGTATTGAGGGTTACCGTCAGCGAGGTAGAGACTAGATGCAACGGGACAAATGGTTTCATTTTTCTGGAGAGTTTAGAGGTGCCCCGGCTAGCGACAGAGGTTAGTTTGGGAGGGGTCCTAGCAGGCCCACTTATCCAGCACCACCACCTGCTCGGGTTGCTCTAGCACAACCCTATTTCAGTGTTATGCCAGAGAGTTCTTATTGCCTACTAGCTATCCAAGTTTCTTCCAGTGGGTACTCAGGCCCTTAGGGTTCTTCCAACACCTATTTTAGTGCCATGCTAGAGAGCTCATACCTCCCACCAGTTGTTCAAGGTTCTTCCAGTGGGTATTGAGGCCATCAGGGTCAGACTTTAGGGCAGCAGTCCACAGCTATGAGGTTTTGTAACGAGTGTGGGGATCTTGATCACACGAAGAGGTTTTGTCCCATACTCTATGGCAAGGTAGTGTAACAGAGTCAGCAACCCATGGTTACATCACCAGTAGCTGCACTAGCCGTCCGGCCGCTCAGAGGCAGAGGGCAAGTGGGTAGGGGCCGTCCTAGAGGTGAAGGTCAGGCAGGTTAAGCCCAGCTAGGTGGCGCTCTAGCTAGATTCTGTGCTTTCCCGGCCACACCAGATACAGTGGCCTCAGATGCCGTGATCACATGTAGTCTGTCTGCGACAAGGATGCTTCGGTATTATTTGATCTAGGGTCCACCACTTCATATGTGTCGTCTCTGTTTGTTCATTTCCTGGATATTCCACGTGAGTCCTTGGGTACTCCTATTTATGTGTCCACTCTAGTGGGTGATTCTGTTGTTGTGGATCGGGTCTACCGGTCCTGCATGTTATATTATGTGGCTATAAGACTAGAGCAGATGTTCTACTACTTGATATGATTGATTTTAAGGTTATTTTGGGCATGGACTGGTTATCCCTATATCATACCATCCTTGATTTCCATGCCAAGACTGTTACCTTGGCGATGCAAGAGCTTCCTAGATTGGAGTTGGAAGGGTTTTATCTATCAATACACCTAGTCAGATCATCTCTTTTATGAAGGCTCGACACATGGTCGATAAGGGTTATTTGGCTTATCTAGCTTATGTTCGGGATACTACCGTAGAGACTCCGGTGATTGATTCGCTACCAGTAATCCAAGAGTTCTCCGATGTGTTTCCTTCTTATCTTCCGCGCATGCCACTAGGGCGTAATATCGATTTCTGCATTGATTTGGCTCTAGGTACCCATCCTATATCTATCCCACCGTACCGTATGGATCCGAAGGAATTGAAAGAGTTGAAGGAACAAATTGAGGAGTTTCTAGCAAAGGGGTTCGTCAGGCCGAGTGTATCACCTTGTGGTGCACCATTGTTATTTTTGAAGAAGAAATAGAGGACTATTCATATGTGCATTGATTACCGCCAGTTGAACAAATTACCATTAACAATAAGTACCTGTTGCCGCGTATCGATGATTTTTTTGACTAGTTGCAGGTTCTAGGGTGTTCTCTAAGATTGACTTGAGATCGAGCTACCATCAGTTGAAGATTCGGGACTCGGATGTTCCGAACATGCTTTTCGTACTAGATATGGCCATGATGAGTTTCTAGTGATGCCTACGGCTTGACTAACGCCCCATCGATGTTAATCAATTTGATGAACAGGGTGTTAAGGCATTTTATTGATTCATTTTTCATTGTCTTCACTGACGACATTTTGATCTACTCGCATAGCATGGAGGAACACAAGAAGCATTTGAGAGTGGCGCTTCAGACCTTCCAAGAAAAAAAGCTATATGCTAAGTTCTCCAAGTGTGAGTTTTGGCTATATTTTGTAGCATTCTCTGGGCATGTTGTATCAAGCGAGGTATTAAGGTGGATCCCAAGAAAATTGAGGCAGTTCAGAGTTGGCTTCGTCCCACTTCGGCGAATGACATCAGGAGCCTCTTGGGGTTAGCATGTTATTATCACCGGTTTGTGGAGGAATTCTCATCCATTGCAACACCTTTGACTAGATTGACCCAGAAAGGTGCTCCATTCCGTTAGAGAGCGATGAGTGTAAGGCAAGCTTCAAGAAGCTCAAGACAACTTTAACTACAACACCGGTCCTATTGTTTCCTTCCGATTTGGGGATGTACACTATGTATTGCGACACTTCACGCATTGGTTTGGGTTGTGGGTTGACGCAAGAGGGGCGAGTTATTACATATTCTTCACGTCAACTGAAGACCCATGAGAAGAATTATCTTGTGCGCGATTTGGAGTTGGTCGCAATTGTTCATGCTCTTAAGATATAGAGGCATTACCTTTATGGGGTGTCTTGTGAGGTTTACAATGATCATCATAGCTTGCAGTATTTGTTCAAGCAAAGGGATCTCAATTTGAGGCAGTGTAGATGGCTTGAGTTAATGAAGGATTATGAAATCACCATTATTTATCATCCGGACAAGGCGAATGTAGTCGCAGATGCCTTGAGAAGAAAGGCAAAGAGTATGCGTAGCTTGGCATTCATTTTAGCATAGGAGCGACCACTAGCTTCAGACATTCAGTCCTTAACTGACAGGCTTGTGAGGTTGGATATTTAAGAGCCCAGTTGAGTTCTTGCATGCGTCGTTGCCCAGTATTACTTATTGGAGTAGATCAAGGCTCGACAGTTTGATGATCCACACTTGATGGTTCTCAGAGAGACGATACTGCAGGGTGGAGCTAAGGAGGTTACTATCGACGAGGATGGTGTTCTGCGACTGCAGGGTCGTTTGTGTGTCTCTAATATTGATGGCTTGAGGGAAAGGATTCTAGAGGAGACATATATTTCTTTATACTCCATTCATCCAAGTTCTATGAATATGTATCGCGACACGAGGAAGCATTATTGGTGGAAGCAGATGAAGAAAGACATAGTTGAGTATGTAGCTAGATGCCTAAATAGCCAGCGGGTTAAGTATGAGCAGCAGAGGCCAGGTGGCCTACCCCAGCAGATGACTATACATGAGTGGAAGTGGGATCACATTACTATGTACTTTTTAGTTGGGTTGCTGTGGACTTTGCGGAAGTTTGATGCAGTTTGGGTCATTGTTGACATATTGACCAAGTCGGCACACTTCATACCAGTTGTGACTACGTATACTTCGGAGAGGTTGGACCATATTTATATTAAGGAGATAGTACTGTAGCATGGTGTGCCTATTTCCATCATATTAGATGGAGGCCCTCAGTTTACTTTTGCATTTCTGGAGAGCAGTACAGAGTGAGTTGGGGACCCCTATAGAGCTCAGCACAACATTCCATCCACAGACCGACGGGCAGTCGGAGCGGACAGTTCAGATCTTGGAGGACATGCTCAGAGCATGTGTGATTGACTTTGGGGGACAGCGAGATCAATTCTTGCCCTTGGCCAAGTTTGCTTACAACAACAATTATCAGTCCAGCATCGAGATTGCTCTATTTGAGGCTTTCTATGGTCAACAATGTCGTTCTCCCATCGGGTGGTTTGAGCCCGGCGAGGCTAAGTTATATGGTACTGGCTTGGTGAAGGATGCCTTGGAAAAGGTAAAGTTGATTCAGGAGTGACTTTGCACATCATTGTCCAGATAGAAGAATTACGTGAATCAGAAGGCGCGTGATGTATTATTTATGGTGGGCAAAAAGGTTCTCTTGAAATTCTCGCCGATGAAAGGGATTATGAGGTTCGGGAAGAAGGCAAGTTGAGCCGAAGGTTTATAGGCTCATTTGAGGTGTTGAGACGAGTTGGAGAGGTTGATTATGAGCTTTCTTTGCCTCCCAGTCTATCAGTAGTTCATCTGGTCTTCCACGTGTCTATGCTCCGGAGGTATCATTCCGACTTGTCACATGTGTTAGATTTCAGCACGATTCAGTTAGATGAGAGCTTGAATTATGAGGATGAGCTAGTTGCTATTGTTGGTAGGCAGGTTCGCCAGTTGAGATCCAAGAGGATTTGCGGTAAAGGTTCAGTTCAGGGGCCAACCAGTCCCGGAGGCAAATTGGGAGTCCGAGGAGGACATGTGAAGCAGATATCCACATTTATTCAGCACTCTAGTATGATTATTGACCAGTTCGAGGATCAACATTTGTTTAAGAGGTGGAGAATGTAACGATCCGACCGGTCACTTTGCCTTTTAGAAACCTGTTCCCTTAAATAAGACTCCCCGTATGTGCTTATACTGTTTTATGACTTACGGGGGTGGTTAGTTCAGGATTTGGAGGGGTACGGGTTGAAATCAGAACAATTGATTCCTTAAGTTGGCCTTAAAAGGATAAGTTTGACTTCGGTCAACATTTTGGGTAAATAACCTCAGAATTGGTATTTGACGGTTCTAATAGGTTCGTATGATGATTTCGGACTTGGGTGTATGTTCGAATCGGGTTTCGGATGATCCCGGAGCGTTTCAGCGCCTAATAGTGAAAGTTGGTTCTTTAAAGGTTTTTGAAGTTCATTAAATATGGTTTGAAGTAGGTTTTGGTAATATCAAGGTCCAAATGGAATTTTGAGACCTGGAATAGTTCCGTAATGTCATTTAAAACTTGCACGCAAAATTTGGTGTCATTCCGAGTAGTTTAACTACGTTTCGGCGCATTGGGACTAAATTGAAGAACTTAAAGTTCATATTTTTGATTCAATTTGTTTGGGTGTGATTCTTTGTTTTGATGTTGTTTGGGGCGTTCCGAGAGTTTGAGCGAGTCCATTTTATGATTCAAAAGTTGTTGGTATGTTCGGGCGGGTCCTCGGGGGCCCCAAGTGTTAATTAGACGAGACTCAAACGAAGTTGGGACTTGGTAGCAACAGCTGAAGCTCACAGCTGCTGGTTTAATCGCACCCGCGCTTGTCCATCTGCAGGTGCGAGCCAGAAGCCGCAAAAGCAGACAAGAGAAGGTTGCCCGAGTTCTGCAAGAGCGAGGGGTTCAGCACCTGCGAACACGTAGGTGTGATGGCTATGACCGTAGAAGTGGCAGTGTCCGTAGGTGTGAGTGAGCGGTCGCAGAAACGCTTGCGCAGGAGCGACCCCAGCTCCGCAGGTGCAAATGTTGGCCAGCTGGGGGAGGACCGCACCTGCGTGGTTTTCCCCGTAGAAGAAAAACCGCAGGCGCGACAGTTGCTTCGCAGGCGCGGGAACCGCTGGGCAGTGAGGGTGTTTTAAATACAGGACCTAGGTATTTTTTCTCATTTCTTACACTTGTTGGGGTGATTTTGGAGCTGGTTAGAGAGTGATTTCCATCAACTAATTGAGGTAAGCAATTCTTACCAAATGTGAGTTAAATACATATCTTATGGGTAGATTATAATATGTAAATTAGTGGAAATCATGTGTTTAGGTAAAAACCTAGATTTTTGATAAAAATGAGAGTTGACCACGAGGTTTGTTATGGAATATAGTAAAAATCAAACATTTTACTTAATGAGGCTATGGTTAACAATTTTGTTTGAAAATTTCCGGACTCCGGGCACGTGGGCCCGAGGGTGAATTTTACGGATTCTTCAATTAAGCTTGGAAAATCAATTTAATAGTTGGAATATGACTTTTGAACATGTATTGACTTATTATTAAACCATTTGACTAGTTTTGGATTGTTCAACACCAAATTGAGGGTTTGAGCACAAGTCTTGGACCGTAAAGTAGGCTTTGAGACAATGTAATTCTCTTTTCTAACCTTGTAAGAGGGAATTAACCCTATAGTTGATTTTAATTAATGTGTGCTTCTATTTTTGGGGGCTATGTATGCACTGGGTGAAAAGGTTCCATACATAGCTACTAGTTATTCTTATGTCCGGGTAGTTCTAGGTTTACACCATGCTTTGTTGACCACTTATTTAAATATTGCTTACTAATTGCCTTGAATAGAGTTGAGAATGAGAATTTTAAAATGTTAAAAGTTTCTAGTTCAATTTCTTGTTTTGGAAAGAATTGAGGGGTATTATGATAACTTGAGAAATCTATGTTCCACTGCGTCGCAAGCATATTCCGCAAGCGGGGTAAAAATTTCCACTTCTCTCATGGGAGAGGGTCATTCGCCTCGGTAGATTAATAGATGCATCTATGGTTCTGTGCCGTTCGACCCTCGTCAGTGCACAAACTTTATATTTATGTATATTTGGATCGGGTCGTACGTTCTCGGCATAATCTGTGCGTGATAATACTAAAGCTCTATTATATTTGATATTGCTTCATTGACTTGAGAGGTTAAATAGATAAATTGAGGGAAAATATTTGGTTTTTTTACTACGGTGAAAATATTGTTTAATTATTTTTGCTCCGAGTTCTATTGTCGTTTATATATATATATATATTGCTTAATTAGAATTTCACAGTATATTATATTGTTGGCCCATAGTAAATGTCAAAGTCGACCCCTCGTCACTACTTCTTCGAGGTTAGACTAGATACTTATTGGTTACATGTTGCTTATGTACACACGCTACACTTCTTCATTGAATGTGCAGGATCTGAGGCAGGTGCATCTGGATATCAGTCCGTCGTGCATCCCTAATTACCGAGACTTCGTGGTGAGCTGCCCTTCTGAGCCCATTATGTAGCAGCCGAAGTCTTTGTTTTGTTGTATTTTCTGTCTATTTCACTTCAGACAGTAGAGTATCATTCTTTTGTATATTCTACTACATGCTCATATACTTGTGACACCATGTATTGGCGCACACATTAGTAGACTTGTGGTTTTGGTTTATTCCTATGGTTATGAATGCATTCAGTTGCTTTTGCTTTATTTATTTTAAATTTGCTATATCTTACAATTTTAAAATTAAGGAAGGTTTAAATTACTTGGAAATTTATTAAAAAAAGAGAAATCACGTGGCAATTTCGGAGTTGGCTTGCCTAGCGGCGGCGTTGGGCGCCATCACAGCCTATCATAGAATTGGGTCGTGACACCTCCCAATCACTCAATCCTCACAATCACTCAATACTCACAACCACTCAGTCCTAAAAGTCACTCAATCCTCTAAATCACTCGGCACTCGCACTCGGCACTTGCGCTCGACACTCGCACTCAATACGTATCTGCGCTCACGAGGGGTGTTACAGACTGCGGAGGCGCTGCTTCAACCCAACCTCTATAACAAGACAATCACGACGTAAATCAATAACATCTGTTGTGGCATGCAACCCGCTCCCATCATAAATCAATAATACTTTCTGCAGCGCGCATCCCGATCCCATAAATATCCTCACAATCAGGCCCTCGGCCTCGCTCAGTCATCAATCTTTCCATCCTCTCGAGCTCAAAATTTCATGAAAATCAGCCCAAAAATAATGATGTGATGTACATATAAATGGTAGCAGAGACTGAGTTATGATATGCATATGAATGCATATGACTGAGTATGTAATTGCAGTGTAAGTAAATAACTCAACAACAGAAATGACCTGAGTGGGTCCCAACAAGAGAAGCATATGGCCTAGACATGGTTTCTAACATGGATCACATCTCAATTACTATAGCAGATAGAGATTTCATAAATACAAATAAGATTAGGTAACTACACAATACCATAAAAATAACCGAGTCACAATACACACGGTGGACGCCCACACGCCTGTCACCTAGCGCGTGTGTCAGCTCAACACCAAGTATATATCACATATATTTAGGGGTCCATACCCTCATCACCAATTTTAGAAGTGGTACTTACCTCGAACAAGCCAAATCCATTACCGAGCAAAACAAGCGAAGCTCCAAAAATTCAATCCCATGCGTACCGACCTCCGAACGGATCGAAACTAGCCAGAAGCAACTAAAATACATCAAATAAAGCTCAAGAAAACAATTCCAAATGATAAAGGTTGAGTCTTTAATCAAAAGCCCAAATTCAACCAAAAGGTCAAACCCAGACTTTCACCTCAGAACCAGACAAAACTTACAAAATCTGAGAACCCATTCAATTACGAGCCCAACAATAGTAGTTTCACTCAAATCCGACTCCAAATCAATGTTCAAAACTCAAAAATTGACTTGATAAAATTTTTGAGAAGATCCCCCAAATTCACTTTTGAAATTATCATCCAATTGCCAAAAATGAAGATAGATTCATGAAATATAATAAAAAATGAGTAGAGAATACTTACCCCAATACATATGGTAAAAATAACTTCAAAAATCGTCCAAATCCGAGCTCCCAACTCAAAATATAACCAAATGAACAAATCCTTGATTTATATGCTTCCGCCCACCTGTTCTGCCTCGATTCTCATACGAAATGATCCCGAAACTCGCTTTTGATCCCTCCAATGGATTCCTTGTGAAATGAAAGTCAAGTTAGGCTTTTGAATCACTCCATTTGACCTTATAATGAAGGAAATAGTTTGGTTTCAATATTAGCAAATAGTGACGATATTTAAATACGAATTTAGTGGCAATTTCGTAATAATCTGAAAAAAATCTGGCAACCCAATTCTTTGTAAAATGACCACAAATTCCTCATACGATGTCAAAAATTGATGATTCTAGTTGCTATATTTCCAAAATTATGATACAGATATAATATTTTCAATCAAAACAAAAATTGGAGCTTATTTGCTTTATATGGTACCACTTATTATTGAAGAAACGACGTTGAAACATCAAAAAATAAGAGCAACACAACACAAACATATTTGAAACTGCTTCTCTTATTTATTTGAAGAATCATTCTATAAGATTAAAATATCGCAGGTTTCTTTTTTATACGTCTCCTCTTTCTGAAAGGGAAGGGCCTAATAAGAACACCATTGAATAGACTTTAGAAAGAATGCTCTCGGTGCATGTTAAGCCAAGGTAGGCTAACTTGAACCATCGATGTCTAGAAGGCGTAAACAACCAGTAACGACGACCGCTACTGTAACCTCGGTGACCTCAGGGATGCAAACATTCACTCCATTAATGTCTGGTAGCTTCCTTCCCACTCAATTCCAACCAATTCGAGAGGAATGTGAGCTTAATGTTGAAAATGAATGTAACAGTGATTAGCAATGGAACCGTACTGACTTAGTGAAGGAGAAGGAAGTTCAAAAGTTCAAGGACCAATTGCTCACAATTTCGCGAAGATTACAATTCTCTGAAGTTGGATCTTTTGTACCATCTCCAGACCTAGAATAAGATGTAGCAACAATAAAAATTGGGAAGGAACAGGAACATCATGCAAAGGAGCTCATGCAGCAGAATCGTAATTCTCAAGTGGGAATGCGACTGGAATATATTCCACAAAGTCATCGAGATGGTAAGATAGTTATTAAAATTGCCGAGGAAGATGTAAAAGATCTGAATGACCATTGGGCGACTGCCTTAATTGGATATGTCCTTGGTGATGCTCCATATGAGAAATCTATGGAGATTTATACAGAATCTGTATGGGATTTTATCTCAAAACCTCAAATTTTGTATCACAATGATGGGTACTATGTGTTTAGATTTTCAACAATTAAGGAAAGGGAATTAAGTATGCAAGCATGTCCATACTCGTATCACAACAAATCTTTGATTTTGCAGAATTAGTAAAGGGATTTTCACTTTGACCCGAAGTGTATTACAACAATCCCTTTGTGGATTCACTTCCCTAGCTTACCTGCTGGATATTGGACTGCTGATGCATCGAGTAAAATGGCTTGTGCTATACGACTGCCTACGTATACTGATAGATTCACAGCAAATTTGAACAAACTTTCTTATGCAAGAGTTTTGGTAAATGTTGATATCACTAAGCCATTAGTGGAGAGTATAGAGATTGTTACCCCTTCTGGGACTGGGCAGCAGGAAATACTCTATGAATGGAATGGAGGCCAAAATTTTGTAGTGAATGTATTCACTTTGGCCATGACAACTTTGAATGCTAGAGGACAAATCACCAAAACCATGAAGAGGATGAGTTGAAGGTTCCTAAAAGAAGAAATAGGGGAACAAGGAAGAAAGTAGTACATAAATAGAAACCAAAAGAACAATAAGGGCAGGGAGAGGTAGTAGAGGAGGAAGGTGTAGATAAAGTACAAAATGAGGCAGACAAGGGAAATCAGAAGACAATATTTGAGAATGTATATACTCTAAGGGTGCATGTGATAAATAGGAATGAAGAGAGCAGGGGTCAGCATAGTCCAGTTGCATTATAGCAGACTCATTCTGTAGAGGTTAGCACTAATAACATTGTTCAAAATATTGGGAGAGTAGGGGCAGAGTTATGCACAAGGAGAAAGAGCTACTACTGAACCTATCCAAAAACCACCATGATCATATGCACTTAGAATATAAGGGGGCTGAGTAAGCCCTATAAACAGAAGGAGTTAAGACTCTTTCTGCAAAAGAATAAAGTAGACATTCTTGGGTGTCTAGAAACTAGAGTAAAGGAAAAGAAGGCAAAAAATATAGTGAATAAGGTAGCCAAAAATTGGGGATATTTCCGGAATTACACTAAGGATACAAATGGAAGGATATGGTTGTTATGGAAGACAAATTTGATAGTTAAGGTAGCCCAGATTCATGAGCAATTCATTCACTGCGCAGTGGAAGATCCAGTAACCAATTCCCTGATTATGTTGACAGTAGTATATGCTAGGAACAAGGTGTAGGAAAGGGTAAGTCTATGGAATGAATTACAGATGGAAGGGGGTCAGATTCAAGTACCTTGGCTCATTAGTGGAGATTTCAACAATGTATTAACCACAGATGATGGGTTAGGAAAGCCAGTGACAACAAGTGAAGTACATGATTTCAAGAAATGTATTGATAATATGCAGCTAACCCCATTTAGAACAAAGCGATATTTCTATACATGGTGTAACAAGCAGAATGCAAAGGATAGAATATACAGTAAGATTGACTGGGCTTTTGGAAATTTCAGCTGGACTAAAAGCTATGGGCATTTGGAAGTTGACTTCTAGAACCTGTAGTTTCTGATCATTCTCCAATCATTGTTCAATTATGAAAAAAAGAATGATCCAGCCCAAGACTTTCAAATTATACATGGTAACAATGGAGCATAAGGAATTTAGGCCTATGGTGGAAAGGGTATGGCAGCAACAAGATGAGAAAGATCCTATGACTACTATATGGCAGAAGCTGCACATGCTAAAAGATGAGACTAAAGGCCTGAATAAGAATATGGCAAGTTATGAGCAAAGACTGACTCAAATCAGGTAGAAACTGGAATGAACTCAAGCTAATATGATCCTTGATTCCTTCAATCAGATGCTGATAGAACATGAGATGCAGACTATGAATGAGATGGAGAAATGGAGTACTATAGAAGAAAGGATATTGAGACAGAAATCTAGAGCAACTTGGATTGATTATGGTGATTCTAATTCTAAGTACTTCTTTGCACATATGAAAATTAGGGCCAGCAAGAATATCATTACAATTGTATATAATGACATGGGAATGAAGATCACTGATCCAAAAGTTGTGGAAAAAGAATTTACCAGTTTTTTCACTCAGCTAATGGGGAATGCCAATGGGTTAATCCATGTACAAATACTAGAATTATTAAAGCAGGGAATTGCCTCACAGTACAACATCCACAAGAAATAATAAAAAAAGTAATTCATGATGAGGTTGATGAAGCAGTCAAGGATATGCCCAAGGATAAAGCACCTGGAGTTGATGGTTACCCTATAGAATTCTTTACCAAGCATTGGGAGACAGTGAAACATGACACTTATGAGGCTATTTCATACTTCTTTCATACAGGTAGAATGAAGCCAACATGGAACTATACAACCATTACGATGATTCCTAAAGTCTCAGGTCCAATAAAAGTGAAATACTATAGGCCTATAGCTTGCTGTACTACACCGTATAAAATTGTAGCCAAGATCCTGACCAGAAGAATAAAGAAAATAATTGAGGTGATCATTGGGAAGTCTCAATATGCGTTCATTGAAAGGAGTATCATTAATAATATTCTATTTAGCCATGAGTTGTTCAAAGGCTATAATAGGAAAGGATTATCTCCTAGATGTGTGCTTAAGGTTGACATAAAAAAGGCCTATGACTCCTTGGACTGGCAATTTCTTAGGTGTATGCTTATTGGCCTTGGTTTTTCACAGAAATTCATTCATTGGGTAATGGAATGTGTGTCAAAAATATCATATTCCTTGGTACTCAATGGTGGTCTTACCAAGCCTTTCTAGGCCAAGAGAGGGATTAGACAAGGAGATCCTATGTCTCCCTATCTATTTGTCATTGCAATGGAATATTTGCAAAGGGAGATGAGCCCACTATCATTTTCAAAGGAGTTCAAATACCATCCAAGATGCAAAAAACTAGGGTGACTCATATTTGCTTTGCTGATGATCTATTAATATTTTGGAGGGCAGACAAAAATTCAGTAACCAAACTGCAAGAAACCTTTAACAGATTTTCTGCTGCATCTGGACTTCAGGCAAATACAGATAAGAGTTCTATTGCTCCATCTCACAGGATACACAAAGGGACCTATTGCTTTTAAGTACCTGGGAGTTCCTTTATCTGCAAAGAAGATGAATATCCACCAATGTTTACCACTGGTTGAAAAGATTACTGAAAGGGTGAATTGCTGGTTAGCTAGGATGCTATCTTATTCTGGAAGGGTGCAACTCATTAAGTCTGTGCTATTTGGCATACAAACCTACTGGGCTCAAATATTCCTACTGCCTAAGAAGATCATAAAGATGATCGAGACCATATGCAGAACTTTCCTTTGAACTGGATCAAATGCCATTTCTAGGAAAGCATTGATAGCTTGGGATAAGATCTGTCAGTCTAAAGTTGCAGGGGGATTAAACATCATCAATATGAGGATATGGAAAAAAGCAGCAATTCTGAAGCAGTTATGGGCATTGACAATGAAGAAGGATACATTATGGATCAAATGGACTCACATTTACTATATAAAGCACAAGGACATAAACAAAATGGACACACCTAAGGCAGTAGCTTGGGTGGTCAGAAAGATAATAGAAGTAAAGAGAGACTTGGTGCAGGTGAGCTCAATGCAATTCAGTCTCAATAGAGCATTATCAGACATGGTGAAGCAAGGCAGATTCCGAATTCAAAAGCTCCTATGAAGATGAATACTTCACATGGAGGAGTGAAAAATCCTATTTTCAGATATTACCTCAGTTTCCCAAGGTTAGCTAGAAGAGCATTCATTTGCATACACAGGTTCACCCAAGATTCAAATTTCACTTATGGTTGGCAATTCATCAAAGATTAGCCACTGTAGACAGATTACTCAAGTTTGGAATCCAAGTGCCACAAGATTGTGTTTTTTGTAATAAAAGTGTGGAAACATTTAACCACCTGTTCTTTGACTGTTCAAACACATGAATAATACGAGATATAATACTAAGGTGGCTGGGAATTACAAGGAGGATTGTATGCTGGCAAGATGAAATATAGTGGATCAGTAGTGTAGCGAAAAGGACAAATGGCAAGGCAGACATTACCACTGTAGCTTTTGCCATGATATTGTACTGTATTTGGTGTGAAAGGAACTCCATTAGATTCAACAAAGGCAGATATGTGGTGGATGAAATATGTAAAAGATTGCTCTACAGATGCACATACAAGGGAGATAAAAAATCAAATGCCAACAACCTTTGCAAAGTTTGAACAAATACCCCTAGAGTAGTTGTTATTTGATGGATAATGTAATTAGATTAGCTACTTGTAATAGTGATTAAGAGATCGATAGTCAGCGTTAATCTGGTTTTGTAACGATAGTTTTTTTTTATAGAATGAAAAGTTAATTTTATCAAAAAACATATCTGAAACTCACCCGAACCCCTCAGACCCCGTCTGAACATACCAACAAGTCCCATAACATAACACATACTTAATTGAGGCCTCAAATCATGCAAAACAACATCAAATCTATGAATCATACCTCAAATAGAACTTAGTGAACTTTGAATCTTTCAACATCCAAAACTCATGCTGAACCTTATCAAATAAACTCGGAATGAACTCAAATTTTTCACAAAAGTCTCAAATGACATAATGAAGGTATTTTAATTCCCGAAACCACAATTCGAACCCGATATCATCTAAGTCATTTCCCGGTCAAATATATGAACATTTCAAACCTTTAAATTTCCAATTTTCCCCAATTAGTACCGAAACTTTCTAGAAATTTCCAATTGCAAATCCAGGCATACAACTGAATCTAATATCACCATCCGGACCTGACGGAACCATCAAAACTCCAATCAAAGCTCAAATGCTAAAAAGTCAAACTTGGTCGACTATTCCAACTTAAAGATTCAACAATGACATTCATTCTTCCAAATCCGATTCCGAATAACCGGAACTCCAAAACTAACGATTCACACAAGTCATAATACATAATACTGAGCTACTCATGCCCTCAAACTACTGAACGAAGTGCAAATGCTCAAATCTACCGGTCGAGTCGTTACAACCTCCTCCACTTAAACATATTGTTCGTTCACGAATGCGCTTAGAGTCGTTACAAAGCCATCAACCGTTGTGTAACCTTACCATGCACATAACCAAGGGTGATTCCACGTCACCCTATTCCATATAGGCCCGAAAACATAACATAAATAAAGATCATTACTTCAACCTCAACCCATAAACTACAGAAACCAATTTCAACACCTGGAATTTCCTACAAGACCCGAATCTCGCTTCCACGCACTTTATGAGTTTGAACAAGCTGTATCAAGAAATAACCATAACCCAATATGTAATCACATGACATAACACACAACTCGCATACTCGTAGAAAAATTTCCGATCACTGTAGATGTTCAAAGCAACCTAATGCCGGTAATAAGCCTCAGATTAAACAAAACCTCGTTCTAAAACATTCATACACGGACGATGATGAAATAAATACGCAGAAACTCATAAACACTTATCAGATCAATAAGCCATGGAGCTCCATCTCTTTCAACAAGAACTATAGCCAATTTCTAAGCCGATCAGCGACATTGTCCTTTCAAATATACCACAACCAAATCCAATAACACCCATTATAGGTCCAACGACCTCCTCTCTCAAGTACAAGCTACTCTACTGACATGCCATACCAATACTACATAGAGCCACAAATCGTGCAATCCATGCACCAATACGCAACAATTCAAGTATAATCAATCATGGAAAATGACTCAACTGAGAGAACCGTCCCGCAAGTTCAACAAATACCACCACAACCGCAATGCCATGAGTCCATCATACACAATAGAACCACAACACACAATCTGACACAAAAGATCATATCTTAACATAACTCCACTGCAATGTGTGACCCCGTTCAAACACTGTCCATGTGGAATACCTCAAGCTACCATGCCCAAAATCAACAGCCATGCGCAATTCGACCTCAAGTACAAAAGGTGCATGACCATAACCTCGGAGGAACCAATAACACAATACCACAGTTTGGAAAGAACATAACTGAATGCATAATCAATCGTTCAACACCCTAATATCCATCTCGCTAAAATTCGGCTAGAAGGCCCAAATAGGCACCACCATGTGTTCCTATAACCAACGCATCACAAACCCTTGTAGAATAGAAGGGTAACTCATAGAACATCTCAGAATGCGAATAATCTCAACTCTAAGCTAATGGAACATCCCTCAACAATAGCAGTACGGAGTCAACCAGTCCAAACCAATGTAAAAACACATCTTTATTGGGCCTGCCAATGGACCCCAAATCCACTCTGCTCGTCCACAAAGAGATACATAACCCTCCGAAAGTCCACAACGACTGAACTATAACACATATTATCACCCGGCTAGCTTTGGCCTCGTCTATACATTCCACGACCGCAAAATGATCTGTTCTGAGAACTTCTGGTCTCCGAGTCCATAGAACACATGAATCACCATATCCGATCCCAACTCCACTTCCTGAATGTCTAACACATCTTTCATACACGATTATATCACGAGGAATAATTCTATAATTCTTCCGTTCCACATAGCAAAATCATAATATCAATAGTTGGTCAACTAGGCGAGTATCGCAATACCAATGAAATATCCGTAAGTCTGAACACAGTGCGCCTTCTGAAACTCACCCTTTCTTTGGAAAGACCAAGTAGTTATAGAATTCATCTAACCATCGAAAACCATCCACGCTGTCCAAAATTACCACCTCCCATTCAAAACTGAATCGCCACCTTATACATGCAAATCTCAATGTCACACCACACGCCGCCTTTATTAGGCCACCATATGCAAAAACGAGAACATTATTATCAACTCTGATTCACTAGAAAAATACATACCCGATCATTCAGAACCTTCCATTTGATCCATCTTGGAGGAAACGACAATACGCTCGTCACGCTCCTCAAGCCGGTAATAAACAACCATCTCAAACAGTGGTAGAAACTATTGAGAACTCTTTGAAACCCATCTTCACATAACCAAGCCATCATAATTGAATCTATCTAACTCAACCAAGCCACACGGGTCGCCAAACCAAGAGTATTGCCATAAAACACCAGTAAAGCCTCACCTCATCATACATTCCAAAAGAACTGAGCATACCATAACCATACTGAACCAACCCACTACCAAGTTTTCCTATTTCCTCTGAGTTCCTCAAGAATAACCCTCAAGTTGACACTTGTTGAAGTCTACCCCTCGTCACTACTTCTTCGAGGTAAGACTAGAATCTTACAGGGTACATGTTGTTTATGTACCCACACTACACTTCTACACTGGATATGCAGGATATGAGGCAGGTGAATCTGAATATCAGTTCGCCGTGTATCCCTAATTATCAAGACTTTGCAGTGAGTTGCCTTTCTGAGCCTGTTATGCAACCGCCAAAGTCTTTGTTTTGTTGTATGTAATGTCTATTTCACTTCAGACAGTAGACTAGTATTCTGTTGTATATTCTGCTAGATGCTCATATACTTGTGACACCAGGTCTTGGCACACACACTAGTAGACTTGTGGTTTTGGTTCATTCCTATGGTTATGAATGCATTCAGTTGCTTTCGCTGTATTTATTTTAAATCACGTAGTTAGTTTAGAGTTGGCTTGCCTAGAAACGACGTTGGGCGCTATCACGACCTATCATAGAATTAGGCTGTGACACCTTCCAATCACTCAATCCTCACAGTCACTCAGTTCTCAGAGCCACTCAGTCCTAACAATCACTCAATCCTCCCAATCACTCGGCACTCTCACTCAGCACTTGCGCTCAACACTCGAACTCAGTACGTACCTGCTCTCACTAGGGGTGTGTACAGACTCCGGAGGAGCTGCTTCAGCCCAAGCTCTATAATAAGCCAATCACAGTGTATATCAATAACATATGTTGTGGTGTGTAACCCGCTCCCATCATAAACCAATAATACTTATTACGGTGTGTAGCCCGATCCCATCAATATCCTCACAATCAGGCCCTCGTCCTCGCTCAGTCACCAATCTTTCCAGCCTCTAGAGCTCACAATGTCATGAAAATCAGCCAAAAAATAATGATGTAATGTAGCAATAAATGGTAACAGAGACTAAGATATGATATGCATATGAAGGAGTATGACTGAGTATGTAATTACAATGTAAGTAAATAAATCAACAACAGAAATTACCTGAGTGTGTCTCAACAGGATAAGCATATGGCCTAGACATGGTTTTTAACATGGATCACATCTCAATTACTATATCACGTAAAGATTTCATAGATACAAATAAGATTAGGTAACTGCATATTACCACAAAAATAACCGATTCACAATTCACACGGTGCACACCCACACGCCTGTCACCTAGCTTGTTCGTCACCTCAACACCAAATACATATCACGTATATTCAGGGGTTCATACCCTCATCACCAAGTTTAGAAGTGTTACTTACCTCGAACAAGCCAAATCCATTACCGAACAAGCCAAGCGATGCTCAAAAAATGTAATCCCGCGCGTACCGACCTCTGAACGGCTCGAAACTATCCAAAATCAACTCAAATACATAAAATAAAGCCAAAGGAAATAATTCCAAATGATAAAGGTCGAGTCTTTAATCAAAAGCCCAGTGTCAACCAAAAAGTCAAACCCGGACTCGCACCTCGGAACCAAACAAAACTTACAAAATTTGAGAACCCATTCAATTACAAGGTCAACCATACTAGTTTCACTAATATCCGACTCCTAACTAATGTTCAAAACTCAAAAATTCACTTTATAAATTTTTTGAGAAAGCCCCCCAAATTTCACTTTTGAAATCATCAACCAATTTCCAAAATTAAGATAGATTCATAACATATAATAAAAAATGAGTAGATATCACTTATCCCAATCGATGTGGTGAAAATTATTTAAAAAATCGTCCAAATCCGAGCTCCCAACTCAAAATACGACCAAATGAACAAACCCTTGATTTATATGCTTCCGCCCACCTGTTCTGCCTCGATTCTGATGTCAAACAACCCCAAAACTCACTTTTAGTCCCTCCAATGGATTCCTTGTGAAATGCCAGTCAAGTTAGGCTTTTTAATCACTCCATTTGACCTTATAATGAAGGAGATATGTTGGTTTTAATATTAACAAATAATGACGATTTTTATATACAAATTCATTGGCAATTTCGTAAGTAATCTGAAAAATCGTGCAACACAATTCTTAGTAAAATGACCATAAATTCTTCATACAATGTCGAAAATTGATGATTGTAGTTATTATAGTTCCAAAATTAAAATACGGATCTAATATATCAATCAAAACATAAATTGGAGCTCATTTTCTTAATGTGGTACCACTTATGCTTGAAGCTCACCCGAATCCCTCGGGACCCCATCCGAACATACCAAAAAGTCCCATAACATAATACACACTTAAATGAGGCCGCAAATCATGCATAACCACATCAAACAATGAATCACACCTCAAATCGAACTTAATGAACTTTGAATCTTTCAACTTCCAAAACTCATGTTGAACCTTATCAAATCAACTCAGAATGAACTCAAATTTTGCACAAAAGTCTCAAATGGCATAATGAAGCTATTTCGATTCATGGAACCACAATTCGAACTCGATATCATCAAAGCTTGTTCCCAGTCAAAAATATTAACATTTCAAACCTTTAAATTTTTAATTTTCGCCAATTAGCGCTGAAACTTTTTAGAAATGTCCAATTGCAAATCCAGGAATACGACCAAGTCCAATAACACCATCCAGACCTAAAGGAACCATCAAAACTCCAAATAAATCTCAAAAGCTAAAAAGTCAAACTTGGTCAACTATTCTAACTTAAACGATTCAACCCTGACTTTCGTTCTTCCAAATCCGATTCCGAATAACGGGAACACCAAAACCAATGATTCACACAAGTCATAATACATCATATAGAGCTACTCATGCCATCAAACTACCGAGCGAAGTGCAAATTCTCAAATCGACCGGTCGGGTTGTTACATCCTCCTCCACTTAAACATACGTTCGTCCTCGAACATGCCGAGAGTCGTTCCAAAGCCATCAACCGCTATTCCACTTGATTCCACACCACCCTATTCCATATAGGCCCAAAAACACAACATAACTGAAGATCATTACTTCAACCTCAACCCGTAAACCACATAATCCAATTTCAACTCCTAGAATTTCCTACAAGACCCGAATCTCGCTTCCACACACTTTATGAGTCTAAACAAGCTGTATCAAGAAATAACCATAACCCAAGATGTAATCACATGGCATACCACACAACTCGCATAGTCGTAGTAAAATGTCCAATCACAGTAGCTACTCAAAACAATCCAATGGCGGTAATAAACCTCATATAAAACAAAACCTCGTTCTAATACTTTCGTACACTGCTAATGATGAAAGAAATACACAGAAACTCCTAGCCACTCATCAGATCAATAAGCCATGGAGCTCCCTCTCCTTTAACACGAACTATAGCTAATTTTAAGCCAATCAACGACATTTTTCTTTCAAATATACCGCAATCAAATCCAATAGCACCCATTCTAGGCCCGACAACCTCCTCTTATCAAATACAAGCTACTCTACTGACATGCCACACCAATACTACACAGAGCCACAAATCGTGCAATCCATGCACCAATACGCAACAATTCAAATGTACCCAAACATGGAAAATGACTCAAATGAGAGAACCGTCCCGCAATTTCAACAAATACCACCACAACCGCAATGCCATGAGTCTATCATACATAGTAGAACCACAATACACGAATCTGACACAAAGGATCATATCTCAACATAACTCCCTTGCAATGTGTGACCCCGTTCAAACACTGTCCATGTGGAATACCTTAAGCTACCATGCCCAAAATCAACATCCACGCGCAATTCGACCTCAAGTACAAAAGGTGCATGAACATAACCTCGGAGGAAACAATAATACAATACCATAGTTCGGAAAGAAAATAACCGAATGCGCAATCAATCATTCAACACCTTAATATCCATCTCGCTAAAATTCCGCTACAAGGCCCAAATAGTGTCGCACCATGTGTGCCTATAACCAATGAACCCCAACCACTAGCAGAATAGAAGAGTAACTCATAGAACATCTCAGAATATTAATAATAACAACTCTAACCAAATGGAAAATTCTTCAAAAATAGCAGTACAGAGTCAACCAGTCCGACCCGGTGTAGAAAACACATCTTCACTAGGCCTCCCGATGGACCACAAATCCACTTTGGTTGCCTACAAAGAGATACGTAACCCTCCAAAATTCCACAATGATTGAACCATAACACACACTATCACCCGGCTAACTTTGGCCACATCTTCACATTCCACGACCACAAAATGATCTGTTCTGAGAACTTCTAGTCTCTGAGTCCATAGAACACATGAATCACCATATCTGATCCTAACTCAAGCGCCCGAATGTATAACAAATCTCTCATACACAATTATACCACGAGGAATACTTCTATAATTCTTCCGTTCCACATAGCAAAATTTGAATATCAATAGTCGATCAACAAGGCTAGTATCGCAATAGTAATGAAGCATCTGTAAGTCTGAACATAGTACGCCTTCTGAAACACACCCTTCTTTAGCAATACCAAGTAGTTATAGCATTTATCTAAACATCGAAAATCGTCCATGCTGTTCAAAATTACGACCTTCCATCCAAAACTGAATTGCCACCTTGTACATGTAAATCTCAACGTGACACCACACGTCGCCTCTATTAGGCCGCCATATGCAAAAACGAGAACCTCATTATCAACTCTGATTCACCACCAGAATACATACTTGATCATTCAGAACCTTCTATTTTATCCATCTAGGAGAAAATCATAATACGCTCCTCACTCTTCTCAAGCCGGTAGGAAATATCCATCTCAAATCATGGTAGAAACTATCGAGAACGCTTTGAAACCCATTTTCACATAACCAAGCCATCATAACTGAATCTCTCTAACTCAACCATGCCACGTAGGTTGCCAAACCTAAGAGTATTTACACAAAATACCATTAAATCCTCACCTCATCATACGATCCAAAAGAAGCGAGCATACCATAACCATACTGCTCCAACCTACTACCAAATTGTCCTATTTTCTCCGAGTTCCTCCAGAATTACCCTCAAGTTGACATTTCTCCTTGACAGAACACCACGATCTTTACCCAAAGCTCACCACAAGAGATCCATGAATAAAACCACACTGCCCTATGGCCCATAAGCTGTTGTATTCCCTCATGAGCACCCTCTGTTACTTCTCTCATTTTCGTACGTAAAAGTTTCGTCTTCAGTTAATAGACGTAGACTCGGGGATGGGATTATCTTGAGGTTTACATATTTATGTTGTTTATAATGAGCGATAAGTAAGTTCTATGAAGAATAAAGGGTACAGAAATTAAAGAAAATGAGGTTCATTTAAGGTTGTCGATTTGGGATAAAATACGATTCGAGCTATAATACCCGATATTTATGGACTAGTACCATACAAGGTACCATATGACTATGATAGTACGATGTATAATGTGTGTTAAAATAAGGAGAATTTTAAGTTATTTGAGATAATTTTTAATTATGTGGGTAATTGGTTAATTATCGGGTATAGGGATATTACCTAATTAATTAATTGGTTATATGATAAGATTAAGACCCCTCCCCCACCCCACCCCATGTGGCAATATATTAATTTCAAGACACTTCATTTCTAGGATTTTGAATACAAACAACATTTCATTCTCAACCACTACAATCAGATTCCTACAATTCCTTACACAACACTACAATCAAGAACGTGAGATTTAGCATATTAGCAACATAATTTCATAAAAATTCCTACAACTCCTACAAGTTCCTACAAAGACACTACAACGTGATTTCTTCAACCAACGAGATTTCTTAGCACAATAGCAATATGAAATTTTGTGGTTCTAAAGAATTACGGTGCAACCTTTTCCAAGAATATCATATCAATTTTTCCATACTCTAGGTATGATAAGGCTTTCCATTCTTTCTTTTGGCATGATCTATACGACACAAACAAAATGAGCAAATGCACAATTTCCATAAATTACTCTATTCATAGAAATACTAGAGATGCTTATGTTATTGATTCCCCACGTGACATATTATTATATCTTCTGTTCATGGGTCTCAAAATAATACGCAGTTGATAAAGTTTATCCGAAAGGAATATTCAGATTATTAACATATTTTCATGCATTTCATTAATTTATACACGTACATTGACCCATGACCAGATAGCATTATATACACGTATTTATATGTGTATATATATATATATATATATATATATATATATATATATACACATATAAATACGTGTATATAATGCTATCTGGTCATGGGTCAATGTACGTGTATAAATTAATGAAATGCATGAAAATATGTTAATAATCTGAATATTCCTTTCGGATAAACTTTATCAACTGCGTATTATTTTGAGACCCATGAACAGAAGATATAATAATATGTCACGTGGGGAATCAATAACATAAGCATCTCTAGTATTTCTATGAATAGAGTAATTTATGGAAATTGTGCATTTGCTCATTTTGTTTGTGTCGTATAGATCATGCCAAAAGAAAGAATGGAAAGCCTTATCATACCTAGAGTATGGAAAAATTGATATGATATTCTTGGAAAAGGTTGCACCGTAATTCTTTAGAACCACAAAATTTCATATTGCTATTGTGCTAAGAAATCTCGTTGGTTGAAGAAATCACGTTGTAGTGTCTTTGTAGGAACTTGTAGGAGTTGTAGGAATTTTTATGAAATTATGTTGCTAATATGCTAAATCTCACGTTCTTGATTGTAGTGTTGTGTAAGGAATTGTAGGAATCTGATTGTAGTGGTTGAGAATGAAATGTTGTTTGTATTCAAAATCCTAGAAATGAAGTGTCTTGAAATTAATATATTGCCACATGGGGTGGGGTGGGGGAGGGGTCTTAATCTTATCATATAACCAATTAATTAATTAGGTAATATCCCTATACCCGATAATTAACCAATTACCCACATAATTAAAAATTATCTCAAATAACTTAAAATTCTCCTTATTTTAACACACATTATACATCGTACTATCATAGTCATATGGTACCTTGTATGGTNCACCTGATCAGTTGGTATATGTTGATGATTTTTCCCTTAGTGGCTGAGATGATATGATGGGATGCCCTCAGAGGCTTGATGATGTTATGTACATTTATACCTATGCATGACACGACATTTACACGCACGTGAATGATTTTATAACTGCTTCGGGATTTGCAAAGCTATTTAGACTTACAGGCGAAATTCCTTATTCCGTGTTTCATCTATGTCCCTTATGTACTAATTTTCATGCCATACATACTCAGTACATTATTCGTACTGATGCCCTATTTCCTAGGGCCTGCATTTCATGCCCGTAGGTGCAGGTAGGCAAGCTGATGGTCCCCCTTCTTAGGATCCTTGATCAGCGAGACTTGGCTGCCCCACTTGATCCAGAGCTGCTTTTGATTTTGGTACGATATTCTTGTATTCATATATGGGTATGACGTGGCCCAGTCCCGTCCTTGTACAATGGTATTTTTTATTATAGGTCCATATACAGTTATGTATAGTTGGATAGTATGTGGCCTTGTCGGCTTCTAGTTTTGGGTATATAGTTTTCTATAGATGCCTTGCTGGCTCGCCCACTTTATCCCGTATGTATATGTACATATGTCTTTTGGATAGGTTTTTCTCACGTATGTTATTCATGTTTATAACTTAAATTCAAGCTTAAGGATGTCCTACATGTAGGATTCGGGTACCTATTGCGGCCCATCGGTTTGGGTCGTGACAGAAGTGGTATCAGAGTAGTTCTGTCCTTTGGTTGTCTATAGACCGTGTCTAGTAGAGTCTTGTTTATGGGTGTGTTGTGCACCACACTTATAGACAGGAGGCTACAAGACATATAGGGTGTTATCCTCTGTTATTATCTTAGATCATGCGATATAAAAATTCATGTTCCTAACGATATGTTACATTTTCAGCGATGCCTTCGAAGACTATAGCCACTAGCACGGGTTAGAAGGCTATGAAGGTATTAGTAGAAGATATAAGTTACACTATGGAGTTAGATCCATCGGAGATCATGGGTTCTATCAAGGAGGATCCATCCGAGGATCCATTTGAATCATCCGTTCGAGTAGTTTCGATTTCAACGATAGCAAATGAGGTGAGGGGAGTTCCGACCTCACTAAGGCCCTTAGTTTCATTATCAGGGCCCATTGATCAGGGTATAAGGGGAGTGGTTCATGGATTAGCACACCTGGGTTCCCCTCAGGCTCAAAACCATGTCAAGGTATTTGCGGACACCAGCTGTTATGAGGTTCCAGATAGTCCACTATCATGGGAGTCTTTCAACCAAGGTTCTTCAGTGTATGTTATGGGATATGCAAAGGAAGAAGATAGTAGTCGGGCCAAGAGGAGGAAGGTAACTCATATGGATATTAAGATTATGCTTCAAAGTGTGTCTGATCGAGGCTCTCATATAGGACGAGGAAATGACCCTGTACTGTAGACTTCTTCCAGATGTCAGCTTTTGGTTGGTGAGCTCCACTTCTTCTTTGCGTATTACCAAAGGGAAGGTATCATCTCTTTCTTCCTCGGCTCACAGGCTCTCAGCGGCCATTGAGGATAGGACCGTGGCATCGGTCTTGGGCTTCTGAGCCTTTGCTTTTTTGGATTTTGGAGACTCTGCCGAGGCCTCCTTCTTCCTTTTCTTGTCAGTGCCAAGTCTTTGGAGCCTCTTCCTCACCAGGAGGGGGCGGTCTCATCAACACACCTTCCCCAAGGCCTGCACAAACGTGATATATAAAACTCACCACCGTAGAGGACACTTTCAAAGAATAAGGGAACAACAACAATGAGAGAATACCGTGATTCTTAGACTTCCACTGTGTTATAGCCAAATCGTGCTAGACGCATTTGTTATATGGGAGAGAGGAGTCCAAAAGTTTAATCCATCCCCAAAGAACTTGGATCGCGCCAGGGAACCAAATGGTGGATACACAATTAGTGGAAAATCAATCAAAAAAGAAGAAGGTCAAATCGGAAGAAGAAAAAGAGGTGATAAACACACTCAATACAGGGATACTTACGTTTCATATTCCATCCTCCGAGAACGGCATTCTATCAATAGGGATGATGTCCAAAGTTTTGATTTTAACAAACGGCTCATCCATCCTCGATCTTTATCATCGTCGATGCAGGAGAAGAACGCCTTGGCAGATCAATGATGCAGCTTAATTAGGCCCCCTCGGAAGAGACGAGGGTTGTATAATCGGATCAGGTGGTCTAGGGTGAAATTCATTCCCTCGACCATGTTGGTAACGTGTCGAATCATATATACAATGCTCCAAGTCAAGAATCACCGGGTCAATTAGTAGAGAGGAAGAATCTACGAGGCTTAAAGTAAAAGGGGATGTATATACGTTGAGAAACCCATCCTTGTACGTGACTATGCTTTCGTCAGCTGTAGGAATTTCTACTCGAGCCACCTCCCCCAACGGAAGTCGAGTTTTACCCTCTCTGTATCAAATAAAACTCTTATATATCGAGACATGTGCTCGCATCAGCCCAGCACAGAAGGGGGTTTTTCCAGTGTGAAATCGGAGACCGTGTCGAAAGGACAGGGGATGCACTGCTTAATGGTAGGAGGAGTTTTTGACTTTCCCTTAGACGAGCGTGATGAAGAAGCGGCTCCCTCCGTTTGAGGTACCGTTTGGAAGTTTTTTCCATGGATATAACTGAGTTTTGAAGAAAGAAGATGAAGAAGCAAACACAAATAGATGATGAGAGTACAGAACACTTAGTAAAATTCTGAAGACTTGAAGATGTTGTAAAATTATGAAAAGGAAAGTGGTTGAAATATTTTTAGAAGCCCTTGGGGCATGTTTTGAAGCGGAAAAGTCGAACCAATAGCGGTTCGTGGGCTGCTCGAGAATTATGTTGACAGAAACCTCTATACAGCTTTTTATGTCATGCCATTTAATGCTATGAGGAGACTGACGTCATAATAGGGATATCGAAAAGCAAGAATCCAAGACCGTTTCTTATCACTTCATTCTAAGAAATGCGGGGACTATCTATATACGACTAAAATCGAAGAGCCCAATTTTATAATCATTACGGCACCCAGAAGGCTCGAAGTAGCTCGAGTTGTGGCATCAAGGAGGTATGTCTAGGATCCTCGACCTCGGGGCAGTACAAATCAAAAACCAACATGGAAAGGCAGGAAATTCCCAAAAGGCACGTGGTTAAAGGTGACCAAGTATGCAAAATAGTACAAGCCCGTACCGTGGCATTAAATGGTTGTACCAGCGATCTCTCTTTGTAGTAATTACACATGTACTATTTTGGGATTCCCCCTCTTATATAAAGGGGACCCTTGTCGTTTCCTAACACACATGATATTCAATAAAAGAACAAGAATATTCTCCGCTCCTTAACTCAAACATTCTCTACAATTGCTCCATTAATTTAGTGTCTTTCATTTATTGTGTTCATCAATTATTCTTCCTTTATTACTTGTTACATATCATAAAGAGGTCGTATTCGAGGCCTTCAACACTGTTGTATCCTTATCGACTGCTCTCTGTTAAACCCTCGAGGCCCTATTTCGACCAAGCTCGAGATCCCGTGTCTCACCTGTTCGGTATGCATAATCTCACTATCCTTCATTGTTATCTCATTTTCTTAGTCCTCACTTAGCATCTATTGCCTAAACAACTAGTATTAAAATAGATCACATATTTTTAGAACCACAAAATCAAATATAATTGTAATTACCATTTTCAAGGTAAAAAGTTTGGCGCCCACCGTGGGGCTAAAAATAATAGTGATTGTTTTAGTGCTGGTTTTATAAATACACAAGTCATTCTTTACACTTTTTCTTATCTAAGAATCTTCAAGTTTAGGTCATAAAATGTCTAACTTAGTAAATACACATGAAAACAATGGTCATGAGGATCATGGAGAGAACAACGCAGTTGTTTCAGGTTCCGGTTTACCACCGCAAAACCCTGAGGGGTCACAAGTGCAAATCCCCGTCGATGAAAGCTCACAGAACGCTCAACATGTCAATGTAAGCTCTCATACAGACATGAGTGTGCGCGATGGAGACCGACATGAAGCGTAGAGAGCCCCCGCTCAAAAGGAACGGGAAGTTAGCCTCCATGTCATTTTTGAGATGTTGCAAGCGCAAAGGTGGCTATTGCTCAGCTACATAGCCATAAGAGAACCCCAAGCACAACACCGCCAGAAATAGCTCCTCGAGTTGAACAAGCACCAGAAAGTTCGAGCAGTAATGGGTCAGCAACCGACCCCGCTATTGTGAAAATGCTCGAGGACCTCACAAAGAGGATTGAATCAAGCGAAAAGAAGATAGAAGCTAATGATAAAAAGGTGGAAACCTATAACTCGAGGGTTGATCAGATCCTAGGCGCACCCCCGATTCTGAAGGGTGTAAATTCAAAAACATTCGTGCAAAAGCCATTTCCATCAAGTGCGGCTCCGTAGCCCATCTCAAAGAAATTCAGAATGCCCGACCTCCCGAAGTACAACGGGACCTCGGACCCTAATGAGCACATTACTGATTACCCTTGTGTTGTCAAAAGGAACGACCTAAGAGATGACGAGATTGGATCCGTGTTGTTGAAAATATTTGGAGAAACACTATCCAAAAGGGCCATAATGTGGTACCATAACTTGCCCCCGAACTCGTTAGATTCGTTTGCCATGATGACATACTCTTTTTTGAAGGCACATGTTGGTGCCACCAAAGTCGCTACGAGGAAGTCTGACGTCTTCAAAATCAAACAAAGAGAGAATGAGATGTTAATGGAGTTCGTATCCCGTTTCCAACTAGAACATATGGAATTACCTCCAATCTCTAACGATTGGGCAGTACAAGCCTTCGCTCAAGGCTTGAATGAACGAAGCTCGATAGCTTCAAAGCAGCTGAAGCAAAACTTAATCGAGTATCCCTCCATAGTTTGGGCGGATGTACACAACAGGTATAAATCCAAGATCAGAGTCGAGGACGACCAATTGGAATCCCCCTCGGGCTTGATGTATCCCAGCAGGCTCTTAACAAAGGAATCGAGGCTCCTAGAAAGAGAATCGAGGCCAAGCAAAGAAAGGTATCAATCGTACATAGAAAATCGGAGAAATATCCCTAGGCATAATGTACCTCAAAGTGACCAAAGGATAGATTGAGGCCAGAATCCTCGGGGACTCTTGAAAAAAGAAGGGTTCGACAGGCACACAGGGCCGGTAGAGGCACCCCGACTATCTGAGTATAACGTCAACATCAATGTTTCAGACATCGTATCGGCTATAAGTAAAATCAAGGACACCAGGTGGCCAAGACCCGTGCTATTAGATCCTTCGCAGACAAACCCCAACTTGGTATGCAAATATAACGGTAACCACGGTCATAGGACCGAGGATTGCAGACAGCTTCGAGAAGAGGTGGCACGACTGATTAGCAAAGGGCAGCTTCGAGAGTTCCTCAGTGACCGAGCTAAAAACCAATTTCGAGAAAGAGAGGCGAATAAGAAAAATGAAAAAGAAGAACCACGACACGTCATCCACATGATTATTGGTGGAGTCGACGTCCCTTAGGGACCCATTTTTAAGCAAACAAAAGTATCCATCAGCAGGGAAAAGCGAACTCGGAGCTACATACCTGAAGACACTCTTTCATTCAGCGAAGAGGACATCGAGACCTTAACTGAACATCATAATAACGCACTGATAAGTTATTTTCTTTTGAATAAATTTCAAATTAAACGTGAGCTTGTGGATCCAGGTAGCTCGGTCAACATCATTAGGTCGAGGGTGGTAGAGCAACAAGGATTGCTCGACCAAATCGTGCCTGCCTCTCGAGTCCTCAACGGATTCAACATGGCAAGCGAGACAATGAAAGGGGAAATAATCCTCCCAGTAAACGTGGCCGGTACGATTCAAGATACCAAGTTTCAAGTCAGCGAAGGTGACATGAGATACAAAGCATTGATTGGAAGGCCATGGATTCAAAGTATGAGGGCGGTGCCGTCAACCCTTCATCAAACGATGAAGTTTCCTATAGAGGATGGAGTAAAAATAGTGTACGGAAAACAGCACATAACAAAAGAAATGTTCGTAGTGCACGATGTGGCATCGACACCTTCTACATCGACGGAGCCAAAAAACAAGCAAACATCCGAGTAGAAATCGCAAACTGCATCTTCGGATGAACGAACAAAGGACCGTGCCGCGTCCTCGGAATGAATAACCAAAGCATATTTAGGCTTGAACGCCACCATAGCTAAGGTACAATCCTCTCCCTTTTTCCTTCACATGTTACACTAACCTATGTGCAGGTGTTTGATTAAAAGGAATAGAAGCACCCTCCAACTCAAAGGCATTAGGTCTTAAAGCATGCGTTGTGCTCTTTTTCCCTCACGTCGGATTTTATCCCAGATGGGTTTTATCGACGAGGTTTTTAACGAAAACATCCATATGCTACCTAAGGAGAACTCAACTAGTATTCAGGGCCTCTCTTAAATCAACCTCAAATACTGAGGGGCATCCCCCCAGGAGATCACCTCCTCGAAGAAACTAAAATGCGCCAAAGAGGGTCTCGACAGGAGAGCGATATATAGGATCAAACAGTCGAATGAACCGTGTCCACATAAAATAATCGAACCCTCGATGGTGAAAAATGTATACCTGTACCAAGTAATCGGAGGAGAATCTTTTATCATCAAAACACTTCGTGCGTCAAAGAAGTTTGCTATTTTCACAAGAAACGGCCCCCAAGGTCATAAAACTCCCAAACACTCGGAGACTGACACCAAAAAATCGAAGCCATAAGAATTCAGGGACGGAATCTTCGAGCTCATAAGCCCTCCATGAGGCGCCAATATAAGCCCTCCATGAGGCAATATTGCATCTGTAAGACCTCGACGAGGCATGCTCAAACTTGTAAGCCCTCAACGAGGCAAAATCAAAATTATAAGACCTTAAAAAGGCATAACCCCGACTTGGGGACTGTCCTTGACAGTCACCCCATCGAGTCATCAAAAACATGAAGCCATAAGACCCCAGGGCTAGAAACATCGAGCTCATAATCCCTGCACGAGGAAATATCAACACTATAAGCTCTCCATGAGGAAATATCACCGATGTAAGCCCTCCATGAGGCAATATCAACTCTAACTCAGGGACTGTCCTTGACAGTCGACTCATAGCCGTAAGACCTCAGGGTTGGCAACTTCAAACTCATAAGCCCTCCATGAGGCGCCAATGTAATACCTCAAGTAAGTCATGTGCTAACTTGTAAGACCTTAAAAAGGCATAATAATGATATCAAATTCAAGGTTATATATCGAACTTGTAAGACCCCTAAAAAGGCATACCCTCGATATAGACGCCGAGGCTATCCCACTCGGACTAAAGGCTACGACCAAATACGATGACCACCGTCATAACGATCCGACCAAACTAACGCGACTCGGAGACGTCTGAATGTCACCATAAAATCACAAGCCTCTAATTACTTCAAACAAACTTTGAAAAGAACTAGTTAAAGGTTGTACCGACCTAAAGCATAAGAGCCCAAGTCGCCAGCTACACTAAAGGTCGTACCGACCTAACGTGTAATAGCCCACGTCTCCAGCTGCATTAAAGGTCGTACCGACCCAAAGAGCCTCAGGGCCGATTTAAAAACCTAAGGGTCAATGAGCTCGAGGAGAAACCAGACTCAAAAACTGAGCCCTAAACGGTTAACTAAAGCGCCTCAGGGCCAAATGCGTAAGAGCCCAAGTCGTCAGCTACATTAAATATCGTACCGACCCAATGCGCAAGAGCCTACGGGAAAGCCTAAAAAAGCCTCAGGGCCAATTTATAACCCCGAGGGTTTCATTTCGAAATCCAATTCATTGGGCTAATTATCGACAAGCAAAACAGAAATACCTAAGAATTTTATACATATATGTATTACAAATATACATTTACAACGCTCCCACAAGTTTGTATACAAAGAACAAGGAATAAAAATCTAATTCCACTCTCGGGACCAGCTCCTTTGATGGCCCCTCGGACCAGCTCCCACTGCGGCCTTCAAATATCAGCATCGGCTCACGAAGAAAGGAAAAACTTGGTGTTGATCTCATCCGCCTCGGCCTGCTTTATCTCTTCCGAGAGGTCAAAACCCCTAGGCTGAATCTCTTTGAGGGTCTCCCTCCGAGACCTACCCAGGAATACTCATTGCCCCTCTTCTCTCTATCAAAGTCTCCCCTCATCTCGGCCCGAGCATCAGTAGCATCTCTCAAATAAACGGCCACCTTCTTATAGGTTTTTGCTCGAAGTTCCTCAGCTTCATCCCGGGCATCCACAACCTCGACCTTCATATTCAAAAGATTAGTCTGGAGCTTGACAATCCTGCTCGTCTGAATCGAGATACTTTCTCGAGCATTACGAAGTTGTACGTCGAGGGTAGAGGAATTGGCCAAGGAATTCCTTTGGGCTGAAGAATGAACGCCTATCTGCACCTTCAACGTATCACATTCAGAATTTGCTTGCCCAACTTCGCCCCAAAGGCGTTCCAACGCTTCCATTTTTTTCTCTACAGCTGAAGCATCGAAACATTAGTTCTCAAAAAATGGAAAGGAATCATGTACTCCTTCAGGATTTGGGTTACCTGATGCTCGAGATTGCCTTCATAGTTTCGACTTTGATGCATCTCCGATCGAAGATGTATCAACTCTTTCATTTTCTTGTTGCAAAGAAGGCTGAGAGATTTCTCCTTTCCAAAATCTTCCCGCAACTTGGTCTCGCAACGAAGCAGCTATAACTTGAGCTTATCAATGGCCTATGAAAATGAAGCTTCAGTTCAAAGGATCAAAATACATAGCCGAAAAACCAACAAATTTAACCAAAACTCACCACAGAGCAGAGCCGCTGAGCCTCCTCAAAATTTGAGCGTGTGTCTACTGGCCTGTTACCATTGACCCTAGTTGAACCGCTCTCAAAGGGGATATGATTGCTCGAGACCCCACTTGATTTAGACGGCCCCTGGCCCCAAGAGTCCCTCGAAGTACCTTCGAGGGAGGAAGCAGACGATAGTAAAAGACACTTGATCTTTCCCTCTCATGGAACCTCTCCATCGAGGCTAGAGGTCCCAGGACCAGCATGATCAGAAACCTTGGGAGGGCACATGGTTCGAGCCATAGATGAAGAACCACCCTTCAGAGAACAACTGATATCCACGAAATAACCAATGCATATGAAGTCCTCTTTAGTGACAGCATCTCTTTTGTGTCTCTGGGCAGGCTCCGCCTGATTGGGAATGTCCTCATCCGTAGAGGACCTTTTTCGCTTATTATCCTCCCTCGGCTCCGAAGCGGACGAGCCTTCCCTTTCCTTAAAAGGATACGATATCACCTTGGAGAATCCACCAACACCTGCAGTGGCAAAGTTAGTACACATAAAAGAAAGCATTCCTCAAAAGGCAACCGCATGGCTCATACCGTGGTGCTTTGCATCCAATATGCCCTTCAACAGATCTCGCCACTAGCGTTTGTCATATCTCGAGGAAGCTGCTAGCCTACGAGTTAAGTTAACAAGATCGGGGATCTCCCCCGGCATCCATGGGACCGTTGAGAAAGAGAAAAAGAAACATTATTATAAATCGACAAGAGTAAAGGGCACTAAGGTATGACATAATACTTACGTTTGAAGTTCTATTTCTCGGGGAACGACAGGAACTCTGCAGGAATGATATCGACGGTCCTCACTCGGACAAACTGACTCATCCATCCCCGATTCCGGTCCTCGTCGTCACTGGAAATAAAGGGCTTGGTGGATCGGTGTCCTAACGCAATCAGAACCCGGCAATGTAGAGGCCGATATAATCTAACAAGGTGGCTAAGGGTAAACTCGAGCTCAGCCTTTTCAGTAAACTGCCTGATCATCAGCACTATCCGCTAGAATGACTGATGAATTTGAGCCAGAGTGACTCGATACCTCTTGCAAAATTTGAGCACAAGACGATCGAGGGGACCCAATGTAAATGGGTACGTATACATATTCAAGAATCTATCCACGTAAGCCATAATATTATCTTCTCGGGAAGATATCGACACCATCACATTTTCTCCCCACCCGCAGTCTCTCCTCACAGCCTTGAGGTGGTTTTCTTCTATCGACCGTATGAACCTCGACGCATGCTCTCAATGGCCCGGGACATCGAAGGGTTTCTCTAGTGCAATGTCTTTTGTCAAAGCAAAGCAGCTCGAGGTTAACTTGCCGTACGCCGGCGGTGTACCATCGGCCGGGCAAGATGCAGAGGTAAGGTTTTCCTCTTATTTGTGAACAGAATTGGGCACGGCAGCCATAACTACTTAAACAAAGGAAAAGAGGAAGAAAGCTCAAACAATTTTGGAAGATGAGAAATGAAAGAGAACATTAAAGAGTAAGCTATGTTTTGCAAAGCTGCAAGACTCAAACTGAATAGGAAACAAGTATATATATATATATAAGTAGCGGAGGCTATTCAACTACTTTGATGGCCAATTAATTCTGGCAGAGTTATTATAGCTTTTGGGGAAGTGTGCTGGCGTGGCCATCTCAGTCACTTCACGGTCATGTCATATGAATGACACCGTCATACGGTGTTCGAGTATCAAAACCCCAATTCTGACCTATCCTCGACAAGGTGCCCGATCTCAAGGGGCTCTATTATTGCATGTACGGATTCCGAAGAGCTAAAATCAAAGCTTGAAAGTCGACTTTTGCATAAACATTTCAGGGCAAAGTTTGGGTGATATGAAACAAAGAGATATTTTATTTCAAAAATGTCTTTACAAGGGTATTCCTACAAATATTCCCCTTGAGGATCCCATGTACAGAAAAATAGAAAAGCAAAACAGCAGTTGAATCTACTCTTCGCCTTCACTGACGCCCGAGCCTCTTTCAGAGCCCTCATCTGACATAGTTGAAATCACTGATTCCTCCTCCAGGGCCCTAGCTTCTTGAATCTCAATAGTGAGATCGACGCCTTTAGCGCTCGCTTCCTCGAAGGCTTGCCTCCTTGGCCTGGTCATTCGCGGCAACACCATCCCTTTTGTATGAGGAGACAAACTCGTCGGCCTCAGACTTGGCCGCAGATAAAGCAACCTCATCCTCTTGAGAGCCTCGGAGAAGATCTTGAATCAAGGATAGCTTCCCCCAAAGCGCATCCCTCTCCAAAGCCACGACATCATTCAGTCGCGCCAGCTCAGGGATCTCGGCGTCCTTGGCCACAACATCCTCTCGGAGTCGCCCCACCAGGGCATCCTTCTGCCTAATTTGAAAGAAAATGAAAATAAAGCCGATTAGCATCAAGTATGGAAGCGAAAGATAAAATTGTGGGTACTCGAGTACACGCTCGATGAAATCGGCCCTCTCTTGGAGCGCCCTCTCTGAGCCTACCCGGAGGTTGATCAACTCCTTCTCTTTTTGGGCACATAGAGCCTCCAACTCAATTGATTTCGATGTAAGCTTCTGAAGCTCCTATCCACGATGAGTCAGCTCATCTTGCATCTTAGAGAAGGCTTGGTCATACAGCTTCGGGGCCTACAACACAAAAGAAACAAAATCAGAAAGCAAGAATAGAAAATTAAAAAACAACATACTATTTCAAGAATGTCACCTGCTTTTGGAGCCTCTCGGCCTCCTCGAGGGAAACGGGGGCATCAACATTGGTCTCCTCCTCTACACCTTCAAAATAGTCCCTAAATGCATCATCCTCTCCACGAGAGGTCCCCAAACCGGGGGAATTCCTGTCTTGGCCATCTCGTATCTCCCTTGGAGAAAATGACGGGCCCGATTGAAATCTAACAGCAACATAAGCCTCCATCGAGGCTTCCTCTCGCCCCCGTAAAGTTTCAGAAGCAAACCCCTCAAACTCACTGACGCAGACTATGCCATGTTTGAGGAGCGACTTGGAGACTGCTCATGAACCCTCGTCGAAGGCCTCCTTAGCATAAGGCGGGTCCGGACCAGCCGCCTCCAACTCAGCAGACGATCGCCCAATAACTCTCGAACCTTTAACGCTTTGTTTTACCCTTTGTACCAAAGGGCAGGTATCATCACTTCCTTCCTTAGCTCGCAGGCTCTCAGCTGCCATTGAGTATAGGACCGTGGCATCGGTCTTGGGCTTACAAACCTTTGCCTTTTTGGATTTTGGAGAGTCCGCCGAGGCCTCCTTCTTTCTTTTTCTTTTCCTTGGCAGAATTTGGAGCCTCTTCCTCACCAGTAGGGGGCGGTATCATCAACAAGCCTTCCCCAAGGCCTGCACAAGTGTGATATATCAAGTTCACCGTCGTCGAATAGACTTCCAAAGAATAAGGGTACAACAACAATGAGAGGATACCGTGATTCCTAGCCTACCACCATATTCTAGCCAAATCACGCCAGGCGCATTTGTTATATGGGAGAGCGGAGTCCAAAATTTTAATCCATCCCGGAAGATCTTGGACCGCGCCGGGGAACCAAACGGTGGATACACAATTAGCAGAAAATCAATCAAAAGAAAAGGAGGTCAAATAGGAAGAAGAAAAAGGTGATAAAACATATTTAATAGAGGGATACTTATGTTTCATATTCCATTCCTCCGGGAATAGCATTATATCCGCATGGATGATGTGCGAAGTTCTGATTCTAACAAATCGGCTCATCCATCCCCGATTTTTATCCTCGTCGATGCAGGCGAAGAACGCCTTGGTAGATAAATGATGCAACTTAATTAGGCCCCCTTGGAAGAGACGAGGGCTGTATAATCTGACAAAGTGGTCTAGGGTGAAAGTCATTCCCTCGACCATGTTGGTAATGTGTCAAATCATATATACAATCCTTCAAAAAGAAGGATAATTCTCTCCGAGTGTCACTCTGCTGATGACAAAAGTCATGAATCACCGGGTCAATCGGTAGAGAGGAAGAATCTAGGGGGACTAAAGTAAAAGGGTATGTATATATGCTGAGAAAGCCAGCCTTGTACGTGACTATGCTTTCGTCAGCTGTAGGAATTTCTACTCGGGCCGCCTCCCCCCAATGACAGTCGAGTTGTACCCTCTCTGTATCAGATACAATGCTTATATATCGAGACATGGGCTCGCATCGGCCCGGCGTAGAAGGGGATTTTTCCATTGTGAAATTGGAGACGTTGTCGAAAGGACCGGGAATGCACTGCTCGATGGTAGGAGGAGTTTTTGACTTGGCCTTAGATGGGCGTGATGAAGAAGCGACTCCCTCCTTTTGAGGTACCATTTTGGAAGTTTTTGCCATGGTTATAACTGAGTTTTGAAGAAATAAGATGAAGAATCAAACACAGATAGATGATGAGAGTAGAGAAAACATAGTAAAATTCTGAAGACTTGAAGATGTTATAAAGTTATGAAAAGGCAAGTGATTGAAGTAATTATAGAATCCCTTGGGGAATGTTTTGAAGCGGAAAGGTCAAACCAATAACGGCACCCACAAGGCTCATTGTAGATCGAGTTGTGGAATCAAGGAGGCATGTCGAGGATCCTTAACCTCGGGGCAGTACAAATCGAATACCAACACGGAAAGGCGGGAAATTTCTAAAAGGCACATGGTTAAAGCTGACCAAGTACGCAAAATAGTACAAGCCCGTACTGTGGCATTAAATGGTTGTACCAACCATCTCTCTTTGTAATAATTACACATGTATTATGTTGGGATTCCCCCTGTTATTTAAAGGGGACCCTTGTCATTTTGTAACACACATGATATTCAATACAAGAACAAGAACATTCTCTGCTCCTTAACTCAAAAATTCTCTACAATTGCTCCATTAATTTACTGTCTTTCATTTATTGTGTTCATCAATTATTTTTCATTTATTACTTGTTACTGATCATAAAGAGGTCATCTTCGATGCCCTCAACACTGTTGTATCCTCATTGACCACTCTCTGATAAACCCTAGAGCTCGACCTCAAGGCCTCATTTCGACCAAGATCGAGACCCCGTCTCTCACATGCTCGGTTTGCATAATCTCACTATCCTTCGCTCTTATATCATTTTCTTACTCCTCACTTAACATATATTGCCTAAACAACTAGTATTAAAATAGATCACATATTTTTATAACCACAAAATCAAATATAATTGTCATTACCATTTTCAAGGTAAACAAAGATCATACGCAAGTTACGCCATGTAGCATATGAGTTAGATTGCATTCGGACTTGGAGCCTGTACATCCAGTATTTCATGTGTATATACTCCATAAATGTATCGAAGATCCTTCCAGAATAGTGACGGTTGATTACATTCAAGTCACAGAGCAGCTATCTTATGAAGAAACTCCCATTGCTATAGTAGACAGACATGTTCGGAGATTGAGAACTAAAGACATAGCTAGATATCCCTACTTAATTCCTCCTTCATAGAAGGGTCCGACTGAGACATCACAACCTTAAGGTACGTGTATGGATTCTTGTTTTAGTTATTGTCATTAGTCGTGTGAGACCATTTTCGTTATTGATGATTGTGGTCCTATGTGGCGTTGAATCATTGATTTTCTACAGGAAGAGTTGGTAATATTATTTTTACAAAGGTGTCTCTGCCAAAGTTATATAGATCCCAGGGATTTAAACATTCCAGGAAAAATGTTTCTAAGGGGTGAAGGATGTTACATCTCGCGTTTTCGTACACAAAAGTTTCGTCCCCAGTTAATCTACATAGACTCGGGGATGAGATTATCTTGAGGTTAACGTATTTATGCTATTCATAACAAGCGATAGGTAAGTGCCATGAAGGTTAAAGGGTACACAAATTATAGAAAATGAGTTTCATTGAAGGTTGTCGATTTGGGATAAAATACGGTGCGAGCTATAAGATATTTGTTGACTAGTACCACACAAGGTACCATATGACCATGATAGTACGATGTATAAAATGTATTAAAAATAAGTATAATTTTAAGTAATTTGAGATAATTTTTAATTATGTGAGCAATTGGTTAATTATTGGGTATCAGGATATTACCTAATAAATTAATTGGTTATAGGATAAGATTAAGAACCCTCCCCCACCTCACGTGGCAGCAAGACACTAACCAAACAAATTACTCTTGGTCATTTGTAATTAGGTAGCAACCTAATATATTAATTTCAAGACACTTGATTTCTAGGATTTGGCATACAAACAACATTTCATTGTCAACTACTACAATCAGATTCCTACAATTCCCTACACAACACTACAATCAAGAACGTGAGCTTTAGCACATTAGAAACATAATTTTCTAAGAATTCCTACAAGTTCCTACAAAGACACTACAACGTGATTTCTTCAACAAACGAGATTTCTTAGCACAGTAGCAACGTGAAATTTTGCGATTCTAAAGGAGTACGGTGCAACCTTTTCCAAGAATATCAGACGAATTTTTCTCTACTCCAGGTATGTTAAGGCTATCCCTTATTTCTTTTGGCATGATCTATACGACACAAATGAAATGAGCAAATGCACAATTTCCATAAATGATTCTATTTATAGAAATACTAGATATGCTTATGTTCTTGATTGCCCTTGTGACATATTATTATATCTTCTGTTCATGGGTCTCAAAATATTACGCAGTTAATAAAGTTTATCCAAAAGGAATATTGAGATTATTAACATATTTTCATGCATTTCATTCATTTATACACGTACATTGACCCATGACCAGACGACGTTATATCCGCGTATTTACATGTGTGTGTATATATATATATATATATGGGATATGGGAAAAGGTTACGGCGTTATATACGCGCCACCGCCATATTAGTTGGTATATGTTGATGATTCTTCCCACAGTGGCCGAGATGATATGATGGGATGCCCTCAGAGGCTTGATGACGTTATGTACACTTATACCTATGCATGCCATGACATTTACATGCACTTGCATGATTTTATAACTGCTTAAATATTCGCAAAGATAGTTAGACTTACAGGCAAAATTTTTTATTCCATGTTTCATCTATGTCTCTTATGTACTGATTTTTATGCCCTACATACTCAGTACATTATTTGTACTCGACGCCCTTTTTCTCGGCGCCTGCGTTTCATGCCCACAGGTGCAGGTAGGCAAATTGACGGTCCCCCTTCTTAGGATCCTTGATCAGCGGGAGTTGGCGTGCTCCACTTGATCCGGAGCTGCTTTTGATTTTAGTATGATATGCTTGTATACCTTTATGGATATGACGTAGCCCAGTCCTGTCCTTGTATAGTGGAATTTTCTATTTGAGGTATGTAGATAGTTATGTATAGTTGGATAGTATGTGGCATTTTAGGATTCTAGTTTTGGGTATATAGTTTTCTATAGAAGCCTTGCCTGCTCGCCCACTGTATTCTGCTTGTATATGTACATATGTCTTTTTGATAGGTTTCCCTCACGTATGTATATACGGCTAAAATCGGAGAGCCCAATTTTACGGTCATCTCAACGCTTAGAAGTCTTGAAAGCCCGAGCTCTGGTATCAATACATGTTGAAGGTCCTCAACCTCGAGGCAGTATATATCGAAGGTACTCAAGGCCGTGCATATCTAAGGCCGTACCATCTGCATTTCTTTGTAATAATTACACATGTACTATGTTGGGATTCCCCCTCTTATATAAAGGGGACCCTTATCACTTTGTAAGGGAGATGATATTCAATATACAAGAACAGCAACATTCTCTACTCTCTAACTTAAACATTCTCTACAATCGTTTCATTGATTTATTACTTCCACTTATTGTGTTCCATTTATTGTTCTTCACGTATTACTAGTTATTGATCATAAATTGTTACGCCCCGAAATACGTCGATATTACGTCCCGCAATTTTATATTACAATGATGTTACGCTTCGCAATATTAAATTACAACGATGTTGGACCCTATGGTATTGTACGTTGAATTTGTCGTAAGGTAATTGACATCAGTCCAAGGAAAAGATTATTTGGATATTATAAGGATTATGTTATTTCAAACAAGGGATAACTAAATTTGTGAATGTGAGAGGGTAAGAAAATCGAAAAAAAAAAAAAGAATTTTCGTCCAAGTTTGGCATGTTGGGATAAAATGCAGGTCTAGCGTTAATACCCGATATTTATGGACTAGTACCATACAAGGTACCACATGACCATGATAGTAGGTGTACAAAGTGTATTAAAAATAAATAGAATTTTAAGTAATTTGAGATAATTCTTAATTATGCGGATAATTAGTTAATTACCGGGTAATGGAACACTATCTAGTTACTTAATAAGTGGATAAAAATTAACATTCTTCACAGTATTCTTAATTTGAGTTTCGTGTTATGTCGTTCGGTTTGACCAATGCCCCAACAATATTCATGTAATTGATGAACCGTTTGTTCAAACCCTTTTTCGAAATGTTCGTAATTTTATTTATCGATGATATATCGGTGTATTCTCGTTCAGAGGCTGAGCAAGCAGATCATTTGCGTAGTACACTCAGAGTTCTACAAAAAAGGATGTTATATGAAAAATTCTCTAAATCTGAATTCTGGTTGAACTCTGTAGCTTTCCTTCGGCATATCATTGTGGGTGAAGGCATCCACGTGGATACACAAAAGATTGGAGCAGTAAAGACTTGGCCTAGACCCATAAAACCAACGGAGGTTCGTAGATTTTTCAGTTTAGCAGGCTATTACAGAAGATTTTAGAGGTATTTTTTTCCTTTTCAGCACCTTTGACAAAGTTGACTCTGAAGGGAGCAAAGCTTCAATGGACTGATGCTTGTGAACGGAATTTCCAGGCATTGAAGGAAAGATTAACTTCAGCACCGACTCTAACGGTCCTAAAAGGGATCGATGGTTATGTTATTTATTGTGATGCTTCAGGCATCGTATTGGGTTGTATGCTGATGCAGAATGGTAAGGTTATAGCTTATGCTTCTAGACAACTAAGCAATCACGATAAGAACTACCCATCTATGTTAAGGCTATCCCTTATTTCATTTGGCATGATCTATACGACACAAATGAAATGAGCAAATGCACAATTTCCATAAATGATTCTATTTATAGAAATACTAGATATGCTTATGTTCTTGATTGCCCTTGTGGCATATTATTATATCTTCTGTTCATGGGTCTCAAAATATTACGCAGTTAATAAAGTTTATCCAGAAGGAATATTGAGATTATTAACATATTTTCATGCATTTCATTCATTTATACACGTACATTGACCCATGACCAGACGACGTTATATCCGCGTATTTACATGTGTGTGTATATATATATATATATATATGGGATATGGGAAAAGGTTACGGCGTTATATACGCACCACCGCCACATTAGTTGGTATATGTTGATGATTCTTCCCACAGTGGCCGAGATGATATGATGGGATGCCCTCAGAGGCTTGATGACGTTATGTACACTTATACCTATGCATGCCATGACATTTACATGCACTTGCATGATTTTATAACTGCTTAAATATTTGCAAAGATAGTTAGAGTTACAGGCAAAATTTTTTATTCCATGTTTCATCTATGTCTCTTATGTACTGATTTTTATGCCCTACATACTCAGTACATTATTTGTACTCGACGCCCTTTTTCCCGGGGCCTACGTTTCATGCCCACAGGTGCAGGTAGGCAAATTGACGGTCCCCCTTCTTAGGATCCTTGATCAGCGGGAGTTGGCGTGCTCCACTTGATCCGAAGCTGCTTTTGATTTTGGTACGATATGCTTGTATACCTTTATGGATATGACGTAGCCCAGTCCTATCCTTGTATAGTGGAATTTTCTATTTGAGGTATGTAGATAGTTATGTATAGTTGGATAGTATGTGGAATTTTAGGATTCTAGTTTTGGGTATATAGTTTTCTATAGAAGCCTTACCTGCTCGCCCACTGTATTCTTCTTGTATATGTACATATGTCTTTATGATAGGTTTCCCTCACGTATGTATATACGGCTAAAATCGGAGAGCCCAATTTTACGGTCATCTCAACGCTTAGAAGTCTTGAAAGCCCGAGCTCTGGTATCAATACATGTTGAAGGTCCTCAACCTCGAGGCAGTATATATTGAAGGTACTCGAGGCCGTGCATATCTAAGGTCCTCAGCCTCGAGGCAATGCGCATCAAAGGTCCTCGACCTCGAGGTTGTACATATCGAAGGCCAACATGGAAAGGCGTGAAAATCCACAAGGTTCACGTGGTTCAAACTAACAAAGTACACAAGATAGTACAAGCCCGTACCATGGCATGAAATGGTTGTACCAGCCATACCACTTTACATTAAATATTTGTACCATCTGCATTTCTTTGTAATAATTACACATGTACTATGTTGGGATTCCCCCTCTTATATAAAGGGGACCCTTATCACTTTGTAAGGGAGATGATATTCAATATACAAGAACAGCAACATTCTCTACTCTCTAACTTAAACATTCTCTACAATCGTTTCATTGATTTATTACTTCCACTTATTGTGTTCCATTTATTGTTCTTCACGTATTACTAGTTATTGATCATAAATTGTTACGCCCCGAAATACGTCGATATTACGTCCCGCAATTTTATATTACAATGATGTTACGCTTCGCAATATTAAATTACAACGATGTTGGACCCTATGGTATTGTACGTTGAATTTGTCGTAAGGTAATTGACATCAGTCCAAGGAAAAGATTATTTGGATATTATAAGGATTATGCTATTTCAAACAAGGGATAACTAAATTTTTGAATGTGAGAGGGTAAGAAAATCAAAAAAAAAAAAAAGAATTTTCGTCCAAGTTTGGCATGTTGGGATAAAATGTAGGTCTACCGTTAATACCCGATATTTATGGACTAGTACCATACAAGGTACCACATGACCATGATAGTAGGTGTACAAAGTGTATTAAAAATAAATAGAATTTTAAGTAATTTGAGATAATTCTTAATTATGCGGATAATTAGTTAATTACCGGGTAATGGAACACTATCTAGTTACTTAATAAGTGGATAAAAATTAACATTCCCCACAGTATTCTTAATTTGAGTTTCGTGTTATGTCGTTCGGTTTGACCAATGCCCCAACAGTATTCATGTAATTGATGAACCGTTTGTTCAAACCCTTTTTTGAAATGTTCGTAATTTTATTTATCGATGATATATCGGTGTATTCTCGTTCAGAGGCTGAGCAAGCAGATCATTTGCGTAGTACACTCAGAGTTCTACAAAAAGGGATGTTATATGCAAAATTCTCTAAATCTGAATTCTGGTTGAACTCTGTAGCTTTCCTTCGGCGTATCATTTTGGGTGAAGGCATCCACGTGGATAGACAAAAGATTGGAGCAGTAAAGACTTGGCCTAGACCCATAAAACCAACGGAGGTTCGTAGATTTTTCAGTTTAGCAGGCTATTACAGAAGATTTTAGAGGTATTTTTTTCCTTTTCAGCACCTTTGACAAAGTTGACTCTGAAGGGAGCAAAGCTTCAATGGACTGATGCTTGTGAACGGAATTTCCAGGCATTGAAGGAATGATTAACTTTAGCACCGACTCTAACGGTCCTAAAAGGGATCGATGGTTATGTTATCTATTGTGATGCTTCCGGCATCATATTGGGTTGTATGCTGATGCAGAATGGTAAGGTTATAGCTTATGCTTCTAGACAACTAAGCAATCACGATAAGAACTACCCGACCCACGGTTTAGAGTTAGCCGCAGTGATCCATGCACTAAAGATGTGGAGGCACTACTTGTATTGTATTCATGTTAATATCTATACGGATCATAAGAGCCTCCAATATATCTTCAAGAAATAGTAATTGAATTTACGACAAAGAAGCTGGTTGGAGCTACTTAACGATTATGACGTTGATATTTTATACCATCCGGGAAAGGCGAACATGGTAGTCAACGCCCTCAGCCATATATCTATGGGTAGTCTATCATATTTACAGCCAGAGAAGAGGGGAATATCCCATGAGATTCATCAGTTAGCTAGTCTTGGAGTTCGGTAACTCGACTCAGGTGATATTGGAATTACTATTCAGGATACAACAGCATCCTCTTTAGTAAATGAAGTAAGGGAATGCCAGTACGAGGATCCTGTTTTAGTTCATTATAGGGATACCACTCCTAAAAAGGATAAGACACTGCTTGAAATTACAAGAGATGGGGTTCTCAGATATCGAGGACGATTATGTGTCCCTAATGTTGCAAGACTGTGTCGGCAGGTTATGGGAGAAACTCACTATTCTCTTTATTTTATCCATCCAGGAGCAACAAAGATGTATCATGATATGAGGGAAGTATATTGGTGGGATGGAATGAAAATGGATATAGCGGAGTTTGTTGCTCAGTGCCCTAACTTTCAGCAGGTTAAGATTGGGAATCAAAAACCTGGTGGATTATTGTAGGCTATGGAGATTCCGACTTGTAAATGGGAAGTACTTAGTATGGATTTCATCGTAGGCTTACCTCGTACCCAGCGTAAGTTCAATTCGATATGAGTCATTGTTGATAGGCTTACAAAGTCAGCCCATTTTCTGCCCGTTAGGACTACATATTCTGCAAAGGATAATGCCAGGCTTTGTATTAAGGAGATAGTACGACTACATGGTATCCCTATATCTATTATCTCGGATAGAGAAGCACAATTTACAGCTAACTTCTGGAGGTCCTTCCAAAAAGGATTGGGAACTCAGGTAGGTCTTAGTATATCATTTCATACCCAGACAGACGGACAGGCTGAGCATACTATTCAGATACTTCAGGATATGTTACGAGCTTGTATGATAGACTTCAAAGGTGTCACGCCCCAAAATCGAGGGACGCGGTCGGCACTAAACCGGGTAACCCCAGTCAAGCGTACTGGCTTTGCCTTTCTTACCCAATGCCCTTTCACGTGTTTATATTATCCACTATTTATGTGAAGCAGTGGGATAAACTTAAAACTGTGCGATTACCACAATAAATCCAATTTCCTTTTCCTCATTTTACATTAATATACTATATTTCCCAAAACATACATAATAGATACAACATTTCCCAATACGGACCCCGATTACGAGCAAATACAACCACTGCCCAAAATATGTATATATACACCCACATAGTGTCTACGGAGCCTCTAAGATTACTAGGAGTTTATACAATACATTTCGGCAACAAGGCCTCGGCTATACCTTACAATACATAATATACTCAAAAGGAGATGGCATGAACTACACGTGGCTTCGAGAGGAAGTGGCGCTCACCAATAAAACTAAGAAAAGACGAGGAGAAAGCACCACTAACGGCGAGCTCAGAAACCTTTTAGGGACCCACCTACATCCATATAAAAAGATGTAGCGCCTCTGGCAAAATGGACGTTAGTAATGTGGAATAGTACTAGTATGTATGAACAAACTTTATCCCAAGTACAATCAA